>PVIH01027967.1:0-15989 GCA_004025045.1 Sigmodon hispidus | reverse complement strand
TTTTTTTTTTTTTTTTTTTTTTTTTTTTTTTTTTTTTTTTTTTTTTTTTTTTTTTTTTTTTTTTTTTTTTTTTTTTTTTTTTTTTTTTTTTTTTTTTTTTTTTTTTTTTTTTTAACTTTATTTATTTATTTGCCTTGGTGTTTTGCCTGGAACTGGAACTACAGACAGTTGTTAGCTGCCATGTGGGTGCTGGGAATCGAACCCGGGCCCTCTGGAAGAGCAGACGGTGCTCTTAACCACTGAGCCATCTCTCCAGCCCCAATCACTCTTAACAAACACAGGAAGAAGAGGTGTAACCCTGAAAAGCTGCCCAGGAGAGGCTAAGAACCTACCTGCCAAAGCAGGCCTCCCTGGCTGTGTAGGGGAGGGGCAGGAGTCCTGCCCTGAACCACAGAACCTAAGACATAAGAGCATGTTAAACAGTGGCAGGTCATGTGACAGATCCCTGCTTCTCATACCATGTACATTGTCAGCCTCCAGTCTTACTCTTAAAAAATGTTAGGAAAACAGATGTCAGGAAAAAGGATCCTGGTGGCCTAGGGAGTGAGTCTGTCAGTTAAAGTGCTTGGGGCACAAGCAAGAGACCTGAGGTTAGTTCCTAGGACCTAGCTATAAAACAAAGGATGGCAGTGTGCTTCTGTAAACCTGGCACAGAGTAGAGAGAGTGGCAGATCCCTGGGGCTCATTGGCCAACCCACCTAGCCAAACTGGTGAGCTCCAGGTTTACAGAGATCCTGCCTCAAAAACTAAAACAGGTAACAGCTGAGAACACCCTACATCAACCTCACACAACCCACAACCTCACAGCACACACACACGTACACACACACATATATATATACACACATACACAAAAAATAATAAAAGAACATTGGTATGTCATAGTCTAAAGAAATAATAGATTGAGCAAACCCAAAAAGCCAGAGAAGCTTAAAGAATGGCTCCTCCAGTAGATGCACCTTCCTTGCAGCCGACATGCACAGAAGTGCAGATGAACTGCTTAGAGACAAGGCATATAATGCCGTCCACACCGGAAATGAGATTGCACTTCCTGAGCCAGTCAGAAATGCCTGAGCACAGCCACCCAAACCCAGCATGTAAAGAGGTGAACCACAGCTACTTCTAACCACTGTGATCACAGAAGGCAACTCTGGGAGGCAGAGTCGGCATCAGTTAAACACACCAGGGTATTTCCACCCAGCTCATCAGTGTTGTCTGAATGGTTTGTCTGGTGACCTGAAGGATAAACGGAAAGAAAGCACATGTCCCACAGAGATGACCAAGTGCCAAAGCTGAGACTTGCTGGGAAAGCACTAAGGTGATCCGATAGTGACCAAAGCTGAAATCACAAATCTTATGAAACAAGAATTTTCTGGGGTAACCCAATAACACCAAATAATGCAAAGAAAAGAGACGTTCTTCAACACCCAGGAAAACACACTTCCGTAACAGACTTAGTTCTGAAGACAAAAGCGCTCACAGAACCCACAGAGCCGCCCTCCAGACCTCCTCTTCCTCCAGTAGACACTGTGCGGCCTGCTGAAGACTGACTCTCAAAAGAGATTAACAAATAAAAATCCAGTCACTTGCAAAGTCTGCTTATCAAAGCAGGAAACTAAAGTCAACTTCAAACAAGTTTTAGCTTGCTTCAAAGTCAAGACTGAACCACATTAACCACATGAAGGGTCTAAAGGGGTTTTCTTGAAATGCATTACGTGCCTCTGATGAGACACATCACTCTGCAGACATCCAGAATGCTAAGGTCTTTGCTGAAAGGAAAAGCTCCTTCCTTCTGTAGCATATAAACCCCTCTGAGGAACATGGTGGGAACAAGTCGCCTATTCAGCTGTCAGGGGTTCAGGCAGTTAGTCACCTGTCACTTAAGCAGCAGAAGGGGTGTGCTCTGGCAACCACAGACAGACAGGGCACCATCAGGGACACCTAGGCTGGGCATCTGATCCCAGGACTCAGGCTGGGGGCATTCAGAGTTTGGGCCAGCCTGAGCTACATAGCAAGAGAGTTTTCTTCAGAAAAAAAATAAATGCAACATTCTTATATCATTCATAATTGAGTATTTTATAAGAACTGATTATCATGTTAGAATACAACAGCAAGACAACATAAGCAGAAGTAAAATGTTAACAAATACCGAAAGCTATAAGATTCGGTGCGATGGAGAGTAGACTGGTACACGCCACGGGCTGGAGAGAGGGGATGGGAGGCAGCAAGGAGAAGCTCATTTTCAGAAGATTGACATTTTCCAGAGGGTGAAGAGTGTGAAGTGCCGAGCGTGGTAGACAGTGCCTCCCCTTCTGTGCAGGCTCCAGACTCTAGATTCATCCTCCAGTCTCAGGGGAAAAAATCCAGAGCTGGTGATGATTGCAAAACAGCACAAATGTCTTTGCACACATTTTAACCAGTTAGGATGGTAAATTTGTATATGTGAATTATATCACAATTTTCAAACTTTAACATATACCAACAGCTCCCAAGCCCAGCTAGGCTGGACAGTGTGGCCCCCCGTCTCTAATGAGGGCCTGCTGGGCAGTGACTCTTACTTTGTGTTGCTCTATTGCTGTGATAAACACTCATACCCAAAAGCAACCAAGGGAGGAAAGAGTTTATGTCACCTCACGGCATCCAGTCCATCATGAAGGCAGAACGGAGGTGCAGAGGAAGGATCTTGGAAGCAGGAACAGAAGCAGAGGCCATGGAGGGTGCTGCTTACTGGCTTGCTCCTCATGGCTTGCTCAGCTTGCTTTTTTCTACAACTCAGGACATCAGTGGTCTGGTCCCTTCCACATCAATTATTAGTTGAGAAATTGCCCATACAAGCCAACCTGATGGCATTTTCTTTTTTTTAATTTAGCAAGAAAAATTTACTAAAATTTGAATAGGAAAAACACAACAAACTAACACAAAATCTGCTCCAACATTTTCTTTCAGGGAGACACCACTCTTCAACTGTACAGTCCAGGTCTTTATTTCTTTGTAGGATTTGATGGCATTTTCTTAGTCAAGTGTATTGAGTTGACAAAAAAAATCTAGCCAGCACAATCTGAATGATTCAGATAACTCAGAAGAATCAACATGCAGTGCAGCCCCATTAACAAGTAAAAACTCAGCACTTCCCAGTGGGTTAGACCAAGAGTGAGCCGAATTCTCCACTCCCCGCCCCCATCATGTCTGTCCCCAACAAAGGACTGTGTTCTATATTTATTAAACAATACAGAAAACATTCCATCATATTTTTTTTACATTTGCCTAAGATTATATATAATACCTGTAATGTAATATGTATATGAGCATAAATTATATATACATGATTTATAAAAGGAAGTTAATCCACTTGAAGTGATAATGCTCTCCACAAGAATCACAGGTTAAATGGTTTAATCCCAGCACTTGGGAGGCAGAGGCAAGTGGATCTTTTGTGAGTTCAAGGCCAGACTGGTTTGAAGCATGAATTCCAGAACAGCTAGGGCTACACACACACACACACACACACATACACACACACACACACACACAAAACCCACAAAAATCTGTCCCCCCCCCAAAAAAGGAAAAAGAGTTGTAGGCTAACAAAAAACAGTACCAGACTGACCAAGATAGTCCAAGGGACCCCAAAAACAACACAGACTGCTGGGATGGGGGCGGTGGGCAGGTCCCCATTGCTGAAGACACCATACACTTAGGACTTGGTTGAGTCCAGCTGGATCTGACCAGAATACCTTTCTCCGGCAGTCTAGTTTCCAGGGCAAGCTACCAACAGAGAGAAGCAATGGATCAGTCCTACATAGCTGTAACACCCATGAACCATGGCAATTTCAGCATGGTAAAGTGTACCTAAAGGTCATAATCAACAGTTGTCTCATTGGACTTAAGGCCTACCTAGCAGGAGAAAAATCATGCCAAGTACTAGACACCTAGGTGACTTCCCAGGGCTAGTGAAGCCAGGGACCTTAGAAAAGAACCTTGCTAGACAAGCCTAATTCCTAAAGCTTTAAGTTTGTTCTTTTACCTGCAGAGAAGTGTAACCACAGCCCCTCATTTAGAAAAGGCTCTCCTTACAGCAGATGAAGACCATCACAATGCAGTGATTGGTGGACCATGGGGAGCCCACTCCTGCATCTATGGCTGAAGGAACATCACAGAATGGAGGACAGGAAAATTTTAATACCAGGAATTCTTCTGTGAAACAGTCTCTCCTAGACCAGAACAATAGCAATATCAATGGGCATATCAACATGAAAGGGAGAAATTTCTCAAAGAATTACAGGCAACCTTTGACTGCTGGAAGAATTAGCCTCTCTCCGTGATGAACCATCGTAATGTTTGTCTAAAGCCTTGAAACCATGTACACTCAAACAACAGCAGAGTCTCCATGGGTTATACTTACATATACTTTTGTATACACACACATATATGTAACAAATATAATCAAACAAAAGAGGCTATCATCTTGAAAGAGGGGGACATAGGAGTATTTGAGGAAGGACAGCTGGAGGGCGTAGAAGGACAAAAGGGGGGGAGTGATGTCATTCTATTTCAGTTGAAAACACTTCTTTTAAGAAAGCATTGCATTTCATTTTATAAATATTTTTTCTGAAAAAAAGATAGCATTGCATGGGAAAAAAAGAATACTTTACAGACCTCTTTAACAGTGTTTTACAAGGGATTATGTTATGGGATCCAACTGACTCCAATTGATAATCCAGATAACAAACAGTACTGTAAAAATATGGTTATCAAGATAATCCATATTGCTTTCAACATTTATGTTGGATTTTTGTTATGGGAAGTTGTTTTAAAACCTGCTGGTTGTTTTCAACAAATGATTACACACACACACACACACACACTCACTCACTACTCTGGGTCAGGGGCATGGAAAAGGACATGACTTCAGATTTTAGCTAGGCATTAGTTTAGACTGTAAACTGTAGACTGCATGGCAAATCCAAGGCAGGTAAGGCTGCTTGCTACACTATTCTCTTAAAGGCAAGTTAACTAGGCAGGGGTGTGGTAATGCAAGCCTTTAGTCCCAGCATTCAAAGGGCAGAGGTAGGGTGATCTCTAGGAGTAAAAGAAAACAGGAAGGCACAAAGGAAGGGAGAGAGGGAGGGAGGAAAAAAGAAAAAGAAAAAAAGAGGAAGGAAGAAAGAAAGAAAAAGTGCTCAGGCTGACTACACAGCAGGATGTCACATCAAATCCTAAGTGACCTTGAGGCACACTGTTAACTTGGCTGTGAGAGCCAACAGAAGTTCCAGTCTCTGGTTGTAAGAGATACTTTCATAAAAATGGTATCAACTACAGCTAACCCGAGTTAATCAGATTCAAAATTAATTAAGTTTGGAATGTGCTTTGCAATCTCTGTAGAAAACATGGCTGGCTAAGTCAGCAATAGGTCACCAGCTCCGGAAGATGGAAACATGTCCTCCAACAGTGTGAACTATGGTCGGCGTGGGCACAGCATAAACGCAGCCCTGATCTCCCTGCTTGGCAAAGAGCTGCTGCATATGCAGGAAACCTCATAGGAAGGAGCCAGCCTTCTTATGCTTGTCAGCTTGATGTGATGTCATTTTCGTGGGGCCCAGAGCAGCTTGACCACACAAGTGCCATGACAGGCTTAATGAAAGACAGACAGACAGCAGGCTCTTGCTGGCAGCACCTGGTGGTACCAGAAAGGGCCCATGAGCAAACACCATCCAGGGAGAAGCCAGCACCTCAGGAAAAATACCTGACACTCCAAATATTCTCTTCCTGGGAAAGGGAGAGATAGTCTCCAGGTATACCTGCTGATCTGCTGATACAGGTAAACAATCACTGCTAAATATTGAAACATCTCTAGAATTCAAAGCAGCCAATGAATTCATAACAGGTACCCCTAGCCTGAGCTTGGACCAATCCCAGGACTGTAACCTTGAAGCTCTGAAGCCCCTAAGCCCTCCCTCTAATAGGAACCCCTGTGTTGTGATGCTCAGGGTCCCTCCTACTCTCCACCACAGTACGGATGGACATGGAGTGACCCAAGCTAGCTTGTCAATAAAAAGACTCTTTGCTGTTGCATAGGACTGGTTTCCTGGTGGTATTTTTTGGGAGTCTGGACTCTGGGAACAACAGTTTTCCTGTTTATTTGTGTGTGCAGTGTTGTGCACTTGGTACACCCTTGCATGTGTGGCTGTCAGTGAAGGATCTCAGACATCTTCCCCCTCACTCCTTTGAGACAGAATCTCTCCTGGAACCCAGAGTCTGGTGTTCTTCAGCCAACCTGGCGGCACATCCTTCTGTCTTTACCTCCACCCCCAACACTGGGGTGACAGGTAAGCACACAGGCTTTTTATGTGGGTACCAGGGATCCAAACTCAGGTCCCCATTCTTGTAAAGCAAGGGTCCTTCCCTACAGAGCAATCTGCAGCCGCTAACAGTTTTTGTTGAAAACCTCAGAAAAGTAAACAAGCAAGCCCCCAGAACAGTATGCAGTGGCTTTCCCTTATATCTTCATCTCAGTTCCTGGTCCTTTATCTGTGGATTTTTATGGAAAGAATGAGAAGTGTCGGGTTCTTATTCCTGCATAGACATCAGGTTTCCCAGTATTAAGGAAGAGGGTGCCCTTTCCCCACTGCATTAAAAATCAACTGACCACAATGCATGACTTTATTCTGGGCTCCTGCAATGTCCTGTCAATGTGCCTGTTCTTAGGCTTGTTCATTCCTGCTTAAGGTCAATCTTCAGGTGAAGTAGTATCAAGTCCCTGGTGTCATTCTTCTTGGTCTGATTGCTTTGGCTATTCTGGATCTTCAGAGTATGAAGAGGTAAATTTATCATTACAAAACTATATCTGGAAAAGAGTATTTAATGCCTGAGGGCAGGGCAGGTCCAGGTCTGAGTATAGAAAGAATCTCAGGAATGTGCCCGACAGTCAATAGATTCAAAAGTTAGGTCCACACTGAAAGTTCAGTCAGCAGATTCAGGGCTTGAGTTCACACCAAAAGGGTAGCCAAAGGTACCCCATACACCTTTGCCCAATCCTGGAATGCCAAGACATGGAGCACCCCGCTTACATATGCTTTTCTTTAAAAGCCCCCTCATCTCTGGGCTTGTGGCCAAAACCCTCCACTGCACAGGAACAAAGGGTTTCAACCCGGATTCATCTGAACCTGTCCAAAGCAGTAAACTGACCCTGTGTGTTTACAACGGAATCTAGCTCCATGCTAGTCTTTGAGGTCCCTTGTCACAGGTACAACACTGGAGTTCCATAGAAATGGGGGGAGTGATCCTGTTCTACTTTTGTGAAATAACAAACACCATTAGAATTGAATCTGTAGATCATTTCCAGCACAGACATTTAACAATAATCCCACAATGCATGGACTAGACATGTAAGCAACTCCCAAGTATATCTTTCTTTAGTTTGTCAGAAATGTTCTACCCAAAGCTTGACACCCCCCCCCCCGAGAGACCATTGGAGACAGAGATGCCTGAAATGCAACAGCAAGGCTTATTGTCAGTGTGATACAAGCCAGGTGGGGAGCTTGTTCCCCGCACCCAACACACAAGGCAAGAAGGAGCTGCCCACCTCACAGAGAGAGGTCAAAAGGAGTCCAGATAAGTACAGCCTAAATTTTTCCACCTGCCTATTCCTAAGGGGACCCCTGCCTTTCCCAAATTACTAAGATTGGGCCCAAAAATTTAAATTCTAACTTTTGTTCTTAGTTTTAATGTGTCTCAACAGATTTCCACTTGAATAGGAGCTCTGGACTTGCTGAAAGCTCGTGTGGACCAGTCCTACCAATGTGGGTTGTTTCCTGTCTCCACAACTGGGTCAGACATCTACACGCCCCTGACGGAACCCCATAGCCAAGCCCTTTACTAGCTTTTTCAGCCTTTTGGGGCTCTGACAACACCCCAGTGTCAGCTTGAAGCAGATATGGAAAAGAAATGTCACCCCCTATCCTCAGCCCATAACAGGTTAAAATGCCAAGGTAAAAGGAAACCTTCTGGCATAGGAGACAAATCTTTTCATGGAGGCCAAAAGGTCCTACAGCCACCTAGAGTTTGGCTTTACAAGTCAGCCTCCTACAGGCTGTGGGACCCCAGAGGTCCCAGCTGCTCCCGTGAGACCTTGCAGATCAGTTTGGGCCTGCAAGTGTGTCCAAAGGAGACAGAGTATGACCCTCCTCCAGATAGACAAGCCTTGACAGCTCTGAAATAGCTAGAACCAGGTAACTAGACCTAAAATTGAGGGGCCAGGAAGAGATGGCACCAGGTGTAACCTCAAAAACTCAGGGACTTGGTTGCTGCCTTCATGGAGCCAAGATCGTAATGATGCTGGTAGAATAGAAGATACTCTTGGGGCTGGAGAGAAGACTCAGCGGTTAAGAACACTGACTGTTCTTCCAGAGGACCTGAGTTCAATTCCCAGGAACCACATGGTGGCTCATAACCATCTATGATGACAACTGGTACCCTCCTCTGTACACTGTATACATAATAAATAAATAGATATTTTAAAAAAGAACACTGACTGTTCTTCCAGAGGACTTGAGTTTGATTCCCAGCATCCACATGGTGGCTCACAACTATCTGTAATTCCAAGATCTGACACCCTTACTGAGTTATATACATGCAGGCAAAACACCAATTCACATAAAAAATAAAAAATAAATATTTAAAAAGAAGAGGATACTCTTTTTCTTGGCCATCACCTTTTGGCTCTGTGTCATAAATAGACTACTCCTACGAGCTTATTGCCATAGACCCATTATTGGGACAGTAACCAAAAAAGGGGGGGTGGGGAAATAAAGAGTAAAATTAGCTAAGAAACCCCATTTTGTATTCTAGTAGCCATTTTACAAAAAAGGGAACATAAAGTTCAGTTTCACATTCCTGGCCCAGTTCCAAGAAACAATAAGCTAAGGACATCTGGATGATCCAACCCTAAGGCAGTAAAATGGCCACCCTAACCAGGTGGGATCCAGGTGTCTGCAGACTCAAGATCTTTTCTCGGCTCCCTTTCCAGTGTGAATGCATTTTCCCCTTGTCTTCCTCTGACTGGCATTCCTGGCATTATCTGAATAGAGCTCTTCTTCGAGAAATGCTTTCAGCTTTTAAGAGTCACATAAGTTCCCACTGGGCAATGAAGCAAGACTGAGGTATCCCTAAGCTCCTCCCTCAGAGTTTAGCCCAGAAGCCATGAGCAGTTGGGAGTGACAGGCAGCTTCCTGCCTCTGTCCACTGGGTGAGACAGTCATTCCAGGAGAGCTGTGAGCCTGCAGCCTCCCAAATGGTTACAAAGCCCTATGGCTGCTCCTTCAGCTGCTGGTTTAGTGAAGTACAGCACAACCCACCCCTAGGCATTGTGATAGTCCTGACTGCTCTGGGTCTTTGGGACAGGAAGTGTGTGCGGTGACACAGACCACACTTCATGCCTCACCCTGGATCAGCCTTACCAAGCCAGATATCTACAAGCAGCATGTCCTGAATTTTGACACAGAACTAAGACAACTTGCTTCCATCTCCAGGACTCCATGCACCAGGAGGACTGGCCTCCATGCAAGACACCATCTCCAGCCAGAATGGGAACCTCCACAGCATAAGGAGGTACCCTGCCCATGGCCATGCACACACAGCATGGTACTGCAGACTTCGCTCAGCAAATGCTTGTCAGCTGGGAAGAGCATGAGACGAGAGAAGAGTGCCAAGGTATTTTAACACATTCCTCCAGTTAGTTATGTGACAGGCAGCCTTATGGCTTTTAATATGCCACCTTAGTATATGGTCATGCCCTTCCAGTTCACAGATGTGACACACGCATTACACCCCTTGCAGTCTATGCGGTAATGGACTAACATATATGGGTCTGGAACACAAGTATTGAGCAGCTCTTCCACTCTTTACTGAGTATGGTGCCACCCTGGGACAGGCACAGTAGGGGTTGGTGATTCAGTTCATAAACCCTGGAGCAGTTCACCAGGCTCCGATTCCAGCTCAGCCACTTCCTCATTGTATAAACTCCCTGTGGATAAGAATCTTGCTGCAGCTTGCCAGGGCCTTTGAAAGGCAAAGAGAGAGACTGATGGGCATTTTTAAGGGAAAGAGGCCTCCCTTGGTGTGACATTGTATGATCCTTGAAAGACTGTAGCAGAGAAGGTAAATGATCTTACATGCTGGTGGGAGCTAAAGGGCCCCACCCCATCATCACAGACATCCATCCAAATCATTCATTCAAGGATGTTCATTCCCAGTCTAGGCAAGCTCCTTCCAGGGGTACCAGTGAAAGCTACTGAGAAAGGGATGATACGATTAACACACACCTAAAGCTACATAAGGAAGGCACTGGAAAGATGGCTTAAACACACTGGCTGATCTTCCAAAGGATCTTCAATTCCCACCACCCATGTGGTAGCTCACAAGGGTCTGTGACCACATGCAGACAAGATATCAATGCAAATAAAATAATTTTAATTAATGAAGAAAACTGAGCCACAACATTCAAAAATGGTGCCTTAGTTCAGTGACAGCGTTAACACTCTTTGTGACACAATGTCTCTTCGAGACAGTATGAGTAAAATTATAGATTAAGTAACACCATGCTCTGGCTCTCTCTGAGCATTACATAAAAACACCCTGAGGAACTGCATTTTATGTTTGCTATGTTTTTTTCTTTTAAAGATTTATTTATTTATTATGTATACAGTGTTCTGTCTGTAGGCCAGAAGAGAACACTAGATCTCATTACGGATGGTTGCAGACCACCATATGGTTGCTGGGAATTGAACTCAGGACCTCTGGAAGAGCAGCAGTGCTCTTAACCGCTGAGCCATCTCACCAGCCCTATGTTTGCTAATTTAATTCCACTTAGGCCAGAAGCTTTTCAAGAAAATGCCTCACTTGGAAAGTTTCCAGACTTAGGAGTTTCAATAAAATTCTAATAATCTGGGATGACAAGATAACTCAGTGGATATGATGTGCAAGATGTTCCATCCCCAGAGGCCATGGCGGAAAAAAACTCCACAAAACTGTCCTCTGTCCTGCATATGCACACTGTGACTTGTACGTGCCTGTCTACACACTCACACATGACACACTAATATGTATACATGAACAAGGAGCATAATAATAGAATTTTTTTATTCTAGTAGTCTCTAGGCATTCCAAAATATGTGTGTGGTAAATACACCTCTAATTTTTCAAAACTAAAGAAAAAAACACACGCATGGAACTCCCTGTTTCCTGAGATCCGTGGATTCCATCTCTGTACATATTTACTGGAAGAGAGAGAAAACCTGTTAATAATGACTAGTCACAAAGTCTTCTCAGTCTGTGAGTCAGGACGCCCTGCCCAGCAGTTATAGAACTTTAAAATTACAAAAAGCTTCAGACCCTGAGGAAATCACATTGACCTTCGAAATAGTCTTCTCCGAGACACAAAAGGTACTCATACTGCCTGGTGTCTGTGGGATTCCAAATTAGCTATGATTACATTTGCCAGAAGTTACACTGTAACAAAGGAGAAAATACAACCAGAAGAGTGCCCCAGGGGTGCTGAAGCTGACAGGGAGGGGTACCTCCCATCCTGGTCTGCAGCCCACCTATAAAGTTTTAAAAAGACAGAAGGGGAGAGGGTAAAACAAAGACTTCTTATTCAGCCAACCTCAAAACAAGGAGAGATCCTGGAAGACAGGATCCTCAATTACAGAGTTCCAGGAAGAGAGGGTTTCCAGCTCCAGGAGCTGAAGCAGCAGAGATGAGGTTCCTTCAGCAAGGAATACAACACTGCTCTCATTTAGACTGTAGCCAGCTGAGGACTTCTGATCTCCAAGCCAGGAAGATGATAACACACATTGTTTTTAAGTTTCAATTTGCCAAAGTAGCAAATCAAATAAAGACCAAACCTAGACATTTGAGGGACGGAGGTGGGATGCCGTTGTGATATGTGAAGCGGCTCAGATGTGCCCCTGGCAGAGGTCAAGAGCATGAAGGCAGAGAAGGACAACTGGCCTGGACTGTGGACTGCCTGGGAGGTCTGTGGAAATGGCTGTGACAAGTACACTGGTGGGGAGGCAGAGGAAAGCAAGCCCCTTATCACCTTAGGAAACCCAAGCAGTGTGATCGATCGGGGATCAGTGGAAAGACAATGCCTCCACCCTGCTGGTGAAACCTGGAGGAAAAGGACTCGGTCCAGGAATCTGATTTGTGTCTGTAGCTGTGTAGAAGGCAAAGTCTTCAGGAGACTGAGCTGAGGACCTTTCAAGCAAATGCTTGCAGTATGACTTGGCTCTCCCTAACAGCTGTATTAAAGTGGGGGGGGGGGGTACAAGAAAAAGACAAAGGAGTACTATCATCAGAAAGGAAAAGTGATAGTGTGAGGCTTTCTAGGTGGCCTGGACCACAGGGAGTATTCCATACCCACTGTCAGGAAAGTCTGCTGTGTCCTGGGTGTGTAGGGCAATCTTCTATTATCATGTCAAAGGACCAAAAGGCCAGAGCATCCAACAACAGAGCATTTTTTGAAGGGAGCAGGCTATGGACATCATGCTCTCACTCCTCACCTATCTGCACTGCATTGATCCAAGCCACAGGCTAAAGCTACTTGCTCTATCCCAAGATCCTCAGCTCCCAGCAGCAGCAGTGCTAACACCACCCTGACATGGAGATGATACAGGAGATGAGCATGGATGGGGAACAGGACCCAGGTCTGAGCTGGGGGCAGGGGTGGGGGCGACTTTGAGGCTGCAGTTAGAAACAATTAGGACAAACACGAGAAGTGTCTAGCTGCTGGGTGTCTATGCTGGCATCTCAGCCACTTTCTTATACTACTATATTGCCTTCAAAACAAACCTGAGATTGGTGGGAAACTCATGCTTCTGTGGTGGGAACTAACAAACACTATATATATGGGGTAGATATTAGAAAGGAACATGTTGTGTTTTCTGAATTACTCTGACCTTGAAGAATCCTTGTGGAAAACAGTAATTTTTTTGCTGAAGAGACATTGTAGCCATCCCATGATTTCTGTCACAAAAACCCCAGACACACCCGAGGCTCTCGTATTACTATGTAGCGCACAGGATACTAGAATCATAGAGGCCTGTGATGCTCTCCTTCAGGAAGACATGTAAGATTAGAGACCTTGGTATGAGGAAACACTTTGTAACTTTGAATAAGTATGTGTTCTTAGGGCTGTTCCGTGGTCAATCCATCAGAAAAGGCTAGACATAAGTCTTAAAATTTCATCATGCAGTGCCTTCCTTCTTCAGCGGACCTGTGTTACATGGTGCAGGCAGGCATGCCTTCCTTTCCTCCTTTGCTAGAATCTAAAGCTCCAAGATGGCTGTCGCTTAGCCTATTCAGTCCATTGCTGTGCATAGGTCAGAAACAGATCTTAGCACATGGATGATGATGCTTGGTATCTATTTGCTAATGGCAGGTAACACCACCACACTGTTGGCAGCTCTGATCATGGCAGCTTTGTGTCCTGGCCTGACCACACCACAAAGGGCAAGTGCCCCCTCTACCAACCAGATCATTTGAGCATAATGGTGGGGGGAGGTGCCTGGACCCAGACAGACAAGGTCTGTACCCTACTTGCTGGCCATTGGGCTACCTTTGAGATTCTAAGAGAACAAGATGCCTAATGAGCGAGCCATCAAGCCTCTCCATCCCCAGCCACACCAGGCACTGGTGCCTAGCAAGTTCCAGATGTCAAACACTAGCTATGGCTTTGAATGAACAAAGTCAAACTCCAACTCTGACCAGCTGCTGTGGTTCTAAGTACAACATGTCCCAAAGCCCTCACAGCTGTGTGCTGCCACCACAAACCTACCTGTCATCAAAAGCAGCATTGAGATGGAGAGCTGGGAGCTACTCTTGGTCAGCATTAGTTATGGAAATTATGCTAAAAGTCAACTGGGTAAGAGACAAGGTCTTTGAGCTAGCTTCCCACACAGACATTAACTAGTCCCTCGTCTCTGCTCCCTCCAGGTGACTAGCAGCCCAGAAGTCACCAGCAAAGCAGACACAAAGTTGGTGACATGGGCCACTGCTGACTATATACCTAGGCTCCCAAGTGTGTGTGCACAGACATCAGGAATGTGGAGATGGGCTTGGCCACCCTGCTTCGCTCCAGCATCATCTGACTTCACAGTTGGGGTTCCTGGAACCCCAAAACAGCCAGGAAATGAGTTGCCTTGCAACCACCCCCCACGCAGGGGAGTAACAAAGTCTCAGGATATCACATCATCAGTGTTACAAAATCCTCTGGTAACCAAGATTCCAGATGCATCACATCCTTGGCTCGACGAAGAAAGTAGCTCCGCCCACCAAAGTGAAACTGCTACTTCATGCCCTTCAGGGACACAGGAACCCTATGCTGTGGCCACAAAGCTATGCCTAATGTGGGGAAAAGCTGACCCATTCTGCTTTCTTCCCCTATAAGCCAAAGGAGTAGGAAAAGAGAGGGAGGGACCTCTGTCCAAGACTGGGAAAAGAGACCACGGACTCTTTTGAATCTCAGAGATTGCATTCCTGGGTACTCAGTGGGAGCCTGAGAAAAATCAGAGGCCTCGCCTGCAACCTGTAGTGAAGGCGGGGTCAGAGGAAAGACAGAAGGTAGGAACCAGAGCATTCCCCAGGACCGCTAAGGGGGGAACAGGCAAGAGCAGGATTGAGGACACCAAAGAAGGCGCCCGAGACCCGCCGTCACCAATTCGGTTTTCAGCATAGAATGCATCACTCTCCAACAGATTGGTATGCACAAGCCACTAATACAAACAGAGATGAGAAGCAAGACTTTTGAGTACATCAGAACTTGGAGTTTCAGATATCGGAAACCTCACTCCATGAAACCATACAAAACTATTTCCGGGTTTGCTTGTTTAAGTATCTTATTTCTTTACCATGGAAAAGGAAAATAAAAAACACAAAACAAAACAATGCTAATTTGTAAAGACCAAGACGAAGATAAACAGATGAAAAATCACGGACAGTTCACGCACTGAAAATAATTCACTACCTATCTTAAAAATGCCACTACAGGAAGCCATTCCACCCACATGACTCGCGCACCAGCCAAGACCCGGCAGTGGGTAAATAACCCTAAATTGCTGAGGCCAGGCGATTCCAGCTCTATTACTCAGTCGACTTACATCCAGCGGGCCGATCCAACGCTCTCTGCCTCAGTTTCCTCGTTCATAAAGTAATAGCAGCGCTGCTCGACTCCCAAAGCAGCTTGGCACACCAAGGGAGGGTACCCTGAGGGAACACTAAAGCACCTAAAATACGGACCCCTGCCGGCCAGGGATCTCTTCCAGGATAACCTGGATCTTTGCGAAGACGCACAGAGTGGGCTGAATGGAGATTTTTCCCAATCAGCAAGGAGGACAAATGGGAACAGAAGGTCAGTGAACGTCACAGCCCCAGGTGGAGACCCCGCGTCTACCGGGACACAACTCCTCGGCCCCGAAGACAGCTTGTCCTGGCGGCTCCGCCCTTACCTGCGGTGTCCCATATGGAGATGTTAAAGGAGCGCCACTGCTTCAGGTAGAAGGCACCGCCTACGGTGCTGACCGTGTCCGGGAAGCGACGCTCCATGTAGCGCTGAAGCAGAGACGTCTTACCCACGTTCATGTCCCCCAGCAGCACGATCTTCCCGTCCGGCTTCCGCATGGTCGTGGAGGAGGTGGCTCCCGCGCCCCTCGGTCCGGGACGCCAGGGGTAGCAGACCCCGAGTTCCTAGGGACCCTGGACTCTGGTGGCCCCGACCTGAGGTCGGGACACACTGAAGTATCAAGAGGAAGCGCGCTAAGACTGTGCAGAGTGAGTGTGAACTCAGCTCCGTGCCCCACGTGGGGTTCTCGGCCACCACGCCCCCGCCCCGCCCCCTGGGCCGCCCTGGCCCCGCCCCCAGCCATCTTTTTCCAAGCCCCTTCCCCAGTGCCCCAACATCTCTACCACGTCCCTATTCTCCCCCCCAATCGTCCTCC
>PVIH01027966.1:0-15999 GCA_004025045.1 Sigmodon hispidus | reverse complement strand
GAGTTAACAATAACTATATAGAGGATAAGAATGATAAGCATGGCTTATCAAGGGTAGACATACAAATAAGATTGCTACACCTATATTTTCTTTGTGTTCATCTTTCCCTCTGAATTTTTTTTTTTCCATCCCTGTATATCCTTATTCAAGGTCTCCTCCCCCTCCCAACACATCTGGTCACTTTTTTTTTTTTTTTTTTTTTTTTTTTTTTTTTTTTTTTTTTTTTTTTTTTTTTTTTTTTTTTTTTTTTTTTTTTTTTTTTTTTTTTTTTTTTTTTTTTTTTTTTTTTTTTTTTCCTAAGTTTATGTATTTTCAAAACTAGGGGACTAGAGACCAATAAAAACTGATGGTACAAATGAAAAACAAACCAACAAACAAGCAAACAAATCTTACCAAAAGCAATCTACAGATTTAACAAAATCTCCATTAAAATTTCAACACAATTCATTACAGACCTCTACTCAAACTAATATGGAAAAATTAAAACAAAGCTAAAATAATCCTGTACAACAAAAGAAATTGTGGAGATACCACCATCCATGATTTTAACATCTACTACAGAGCTATAATAATAAAACCCAGATGGTGCTGATATTAAAACAGACATGCTAATAAATGGAATTTAATTGTAACCATGATATAAATTCCCACACCTATGGAAACCTATTTTTTTATAAAGAAGCCAGAAATATACACTGGAAATAAAGAAAGCAACTTCTAGGAATAGTAGTGATCTAACTGAATTAAATATATAAAAGAATGCAAATAGATCTATATCAATCACCCTGCACAAAACTCAAACCCAAGTGAATCAAAGAAATCAACATAAAACCAGATTATTGAACCTAATAAAAAAGAAAGGAGCAAATACACTTGAATGAATTGGCACAGGAGACAACTTCCCAAACAGACCACAATTAGTATAGGCACTAAGATTGACAATTAATAAATGGGATCTTATAAAAATGAAAAGTTTCTTTAAGTCAAAGGGTACCATCACCATCAACAGGGCAAAATTACAGCCTACAGAATGGAAAAAGATTTTCTCCAATTCCACATCAGATACAGAGTTAATATCCAAAAATATATTAAAAACTCAATAAATGAGACATCAACAAACAAAATAATCCAATTAAAAATGGGGTAGAGATCTAAATAGAGAATTGTCAACAGAGGAATCTCAAATGGTTCAAAAATACTTAAAGAAATGTTTGACATCCTTAACCATCAGAGAAATACAAATCAAAACTACTTTGAGATTCTTACACTTGCCAGAATGGCTAAGATCAAAATCACAAGGGACAGTTTAAGCTATCAAGGATGTGGAGAAAGGGGATCACTCTTCCATTGCTGGTGAGAGTGCAAACTTGCATAGCCACTATGAAAATCAATATGACAGTTTCTCAGAAAACTGGGAATTGATCTACCTCAAGACTCACTATACCACTCCTAGTCATATACCTAAAAGATGCTTCATTGTACCACAAGGACCCTGAACCTGCCATTTTTAGTAACCAGGCAAGGCTTCCAACAGTGATACTAGAACAATTCATAATATATTTACATAAATGTACTAAATCTAAATAGAATTACTTGATCTGTCTAGGTCTATGGCCTATCTAGTCTCAGGTTGTCCACTTGAGCAGTGTCAAGCATGGGTCCTATCTTGTGGAATAGGGCCTTAAATCAAATGGCAAAGTGGTTGGTTAGTTTCACTATTTTTGTGCCAATGTTATACCAGAGTATCATATAGACAGTTGACCACTGTAAATCAAAATGTCGGTGTGTGGCTTTCTCTTATAGTGTACAGAGTATCTTCCAATACAAAGAGCACTACTCAGTAGTGGTGATGGCTCTAGGTGGGCAACAGCTCGACATCTTATTCAGAGAGTTCTCAATGTGCTGTCCTCAGCAATAAGGCCTTGCTGTCAGTTTGTGGAGAGCAAATAGTAGTCTTTGCCAATAGCCAGGGTTGTTTGGGGGTTTCTGTGGGGCCCTGTTTGCCAACAACTCAAATAGGCATAGCCCATTTCTGGTATAGTGGATTTCACTAGATGTTGAGGGAGGTCTAATTGGTGCTGTATATATATATAGTATTTAGTGAATCCATTTAGATTTATTTCATTTATATCAATATATAAAGAATTTTTTACTGTAGTAGGCTTTCATATGACCTCTCAGATGGTTTTTAGTTTTAGCTGTTCCTCCAGGCATGCCCTTTCTTACCCCCATCTTCCTTAATACTTTGTTTAACCTTCTCATTACAGTCTCTTCCTCCCTGTCTTTCTTTAATAATATATTCTATTTTACCTTAGTTTCTTACTCTATACCTAACACCTGTGGTCATAGGAATAGAAGCATGGCTATCAAAAGTTTAAAAACTAACATCTACATATGAAAAAATGCATGCTATATTTGTCTTTGGGGTATATATTACTTCAATCAGGATAAATTTTCTTCTATCATTACTCATTCACCTGAGTATTTAAATCTAATATCTTCAGAGAGGATATCACAAGGCATTTACTTGGGATTCCATTCATCATTTCTGATTCTTTCCCTCACCTACATATGGTAGTGGGAGCTGCTAGAGTACATAGATAGTTTAAAGCTGGTTTAATTCTTCTGCTTAAAATGTTCCCCTTTTGTCACTGAGGAGTCCCTTGGTGAGACCAAAACTCTTATTCATAGAAAGTAAAATATAATTTTCAGCTATGAAATGGTTTTTGAATTTAAATAAACACATGTGATGTAGTTCAGACGCTTGGGATCTGGTTTTAAATGTATCTTCTTGTTCTCTCATGTTTCATTTTACCTATTATATTAACAACTGTAATATATGCATATATATAAACTGTTATCTTCATACTATGCAACTATCCCACACAACTGACATTGTAAGATACTGAAGAGTATCCCTATTGTATAGCTGAGAAACTAAGACAGAGAAGGGCAAACTGGCAAGCTGCAAAGCTTTACACACCACTTTAGGAAAATGAAACCCAAGATTCATCAGACCCAGCCCTCCTGTAGAGCACAGGTCACCATGGTCTTAGCCTTTGCTGATTAAGATGAGCCTAGCAATCAATATGATGTTCGATGTTTGCCATGGCCTTTCTGAAGGCTGGCATTTCTCCTGCAAAGGTCAGCTGGTTTTCTGTACTTCCCTTGGCATACATTACTCCCTTCTGCAAAAGGAGCCATGTGGTGCAGACTGCAGAGGCTTCTCAGAACCACCTGGAGTTCCAAATCCCAAGCTCCCCAAAGTAGCTTCACAAACAATTTCTTCATTTTTGTCTTCATTCCACAACACCTTTATTCAACATCCAATTGTCTGATAGGCTTAGCCTTCCTTTCAAAACAAACAGGGCTCATTTTTGTTCTGAGGAATTAAGCCCTATTAAGCCTCTACCAAACCCTGGTAAGAGATGGGACTGGAAGCTCCAGGGGCTGCAGGGTTAGAAGAAGACAAAAAGTAAGCGGTAGGATCGATCACAAGTACCTGGGTTTCTGGATTTTGTTTAGAATTAGCTTTCTGACTTCAGGTTATGCCTGCAATTCCTTCTGACTTCAGTTTTCTCTCTATACCAAATGTAAGGTGCGTCAAGATCTGAGCCTTCCCAACCTTGAAAAGCAAAGTCTTCACAGCACAATTTCATTTTACATATATACCACTGGAGAAAATTTTGTCTAAAGCCAGGGAAAGTCTAGTGGAAAAAGGCCATACTATGCAAGTGTGAGAACCTGAACTGGAACTCACAGAAGCCACATGAAAGCTAGGCATAGCCCAAGAATGTAATCTTGCTGCTCCAGCATTGAGATGGGAAGCAGATGCAGGGAAATATTCGGAAACTCTTGGGGCAGCTAGAACAGCAGGAAGTGCAAGCAAGCAACTTCTGAAATTTTAGTAAGAGGAGAAAGAGACAGCTGGCTGCCTGGACAGTCACCTCACCCCAATGCTTGCCAGGTAGCCATGAAGTTGCCTTGCCTGCAGCTTAATCAAGTAGCCTGGCTTATTCTTTTTCTTCTCTTCTCTATTCTCCTCTTCAGAGTAGCTGCAAAAATTTCTTCCAAATACTGAAAAAAAAAATTGTTTTCAAGCTTCCATTTGAGTTCATTCTTACATTCTTTTTACTGATGAAATTAAGAACCCCAAGAGGCCCAGTGTCATCTAGCAACCATACAGTGAACACTCTTTAATTCTTTGTAAGAGTACTTCACACGTGACAAACAAAACTCCCATTATATTTTCAAATGCATTAACTCACACCAGAATTTCTACTGGTCTGGAGCCATTGCAGTCTCTGGATTTCAAATTAATCACTGATTAAAAACATAAAAAGTACTCCATTGTGTAGATGTACCACAGTTTGTTAATCCATTCCTCAGTTAAGGGGCATTCAGGTTGTTTCCAGGTTCTTGCTATTACAAATTACCTCAAGCTAATGCCTTTGGGGTGCAATTGTGTGTCCTTAGGGTATACGTCCAGAAGTGGTATAGCTGGATCTTTGGGGAGACTGATTCCCAGTTTTCTGAGAAACCACCATACTGTATTCCACAGTGGCTTAACAAGCTTACACTCCTACCAAAAATGGAGGAGTATTTCCCTTGCTCCACAACCTCTCCAGCATAGATATCTTTTATCTTAGCCAATCTAACAGATATAAGGTGGCATCTCAAAGTTGTTTTGATTTGCATTTCTCTGATAGCTAAAGATGTTGAGCATTTTTTCAAATGTTTTTCAGCCATTTGTAATTCTTCTGCTGAGAATTCCCTTTGTAGTTCTGAACCCCATTTTTTAATTGGGTTATTTAGGATTTTGAGTTCTAGTTTCTTGAGTTCTCTATATATTTTAGAGATCAGTCCTCTGTCATTTGTAGGGTTGGTAAAAAAATTTTCCCATTCTGTAGGCTGTCATTTTGTTTTAATGGCTGTGTCCTTGACCTTATAGAAGATTCTCAGTTTCAGGAGGTCCTACTTACTGATTGTTGTTGTTCTTAGTGTCTGTGCCACTGGTGTTATATTTAGGAAGTGGTCAACTGTGCCAAATGCATTGGAGAGTATTTCCCACTTTCTTTTCTATCAAGTTCAGCATAGCTGGTTTTATGTTGAGGTCTTTGATCCCTTTGGATTTGAGTTTTGTACAGGGTCATAGGCTTGGATCTATTTTCATTTTTCCACATACTGCCATCCAGTTATGCCAACACAATTTGTTGAAGATACTATCCTTTCTCCATTGAATATATTTTACCTCTTTGTCAAAAATTAGGTCCTGTAGTATATCAACACATTGGGGTATTACTCAGCAGCACGAAAAAAATGATATACTAAAATTTGCAGGCAAATGGATGGATTTGGAAAATATCTTCCTGAATAAAGTCTCACAAAACCAGAAGGATACGCAGGAGATGCACTCACTCATCTCACTCATTAGTGGACTTTAAGCAAAAGCATTCTTATTTCATTAAAAAATGATGGGTGAATCACACACACACACACACACACACACACACACACACACACAAACTTTCTGGTTTGACTATAGAAGGGTTGCTTAGCAGGACTATTGTGGTGACCATAGTGCATTCATGGGCATTAATTGCTTCCTAGTATGCTTTCCTCATCTGTAGCTGAGCCTAACCTGGCTTGGGGGAGCTTTAGATTTTATTTTTTTATGTTTCATGTATTTCAGAGAAAAGACAAGTTTTATTACTATATGGGTTTTTTTAATTTTTTGTTTGTTTGTTTTCTCTGTCCTGGATGTTTTCTTTTTTATATAAATTTTGATACTGGTTTTCAAAAAACAATAAAGAAAAACAAAGCCAATTTAAGAATTTATTGTCAGAGACATGGAGGTGACTCTGTGGGTAAAGATGCTGAAATCACATAATACAATAAGAGAACAGACTACTTCAAGTTGTTCTCTGACCTCAACACACCTGTCAAAGCACACACATAAAGATGAGTCCATACACAGATAATAAATTGATGTAAAGGTATTTAAATAGTTTACTATTTCATATTAAAACATTTTATGTAAAAGTAATATAGAAATATCAGAATTTTAATTCTTTAGCAATTCATAAACCTAAACTATGTTTTGGGAGAAAGATTCTGCAAAGTTCCATTTACTTGCCTTCCTATCAAAACAGGACCATTGATAGACTATGGTTTAAACTCCCCAAAGGATAGATTTAATTTAATGTCTTTGCAAACTGTTCTCACACTCACTGATACAAGAAAAGATAATTGTGTCATTTTCCATTTTCATTACATTTTAAGATTGTGAGAAAATGGATTTATTTGATGCCCTTCAGAATACTCCTCAAAGACACAATAAAAGGGAGAGTGCATCCCTGCATTCAGGCTTTTTCTTGTTCTTAGTCATCATCCCTCATGATGAGATAAAAATAAAAAGGTTCCAAATGAAATCTAGTCTATGTACCTTACCATTCTTCTGGGACTAGCTTGTTCATTACAAAAGCTTCTTCTATTATTTGAATCATTTCCTACACATTTGTTTAAAAAATAAGCTAACTCTCTTTGATTTTTTTCATAGAAGTTAATTGCCATATAGATGCAATTCATATATGCTCTGAAAACTTTGAAGAAATTTAGGACCATTTTCTAGGAACTCAAAGAACCTAATATTATTAAGATTGACTTTAAAAACCTAAAAACATATCATTTGTGGCTGTGAAGTTCTCCATTCTTAAAAGATAAGAATATGGTAAAGAGAAAAGCCAAGTGTGGAGGGTAAGAGTGTAGGGAAATAATCCTTGTCTCAATCTTGACAATGCAATGGCAAATAAAATTCCATTTCTGAAGCAGGTAAAATGAAAAGATACTGCTCTAGTTCAAAATCTGTTCTTTTCAAGACACTTTCTTATCTTAAATACACACACAACTCACTCAGAAGAGTTTAGTCTTTCCCTGGTGGTTTAAGCATAGGGTATAATTTATCTTTGTGTCCCAGGATTTCTTTTAGCATTGCCCATGTTAAAATCACACTGGGGCCAGTGCAGTTTACCAACACTCTCCTGGCATCTTACAACTCAACTCCATCTTGAATCCAAGCTGAATCTGTGGACACCTAACCAATTACATCAGCATCATTAGAAGTTACTTTAAATGGCTAAGTCACCATTCTCACTGCAAAATTGTTAATTTAGAATCTGCATTTCAGGTCCGCAGCCCGCGGGCCTTTACTGCACCACGCGGAGCGGGCGTCTCAGTCGCCTCAAATCCAGACCATGGAAGAGATTCAACAAAGAGAAGAACAAACAGAACAAGACGTGTGGCCAAGAACCAGGCGGGCAGTATGATGTCTTGCTAGCCTTGGAGAGGAGCTCTTGTACCTCACCAGACACCTCACTGTGCGCAGATGCGATCCCAACAGAACCAGAACCAGATGTCATAGAAGTAGAACTCTGACTTATCAAACTGACGCAGATGGAGGCCTCTTCAGACAGGATATGCGAAAGGACTGTATGCCCTCAAGATGGGGGGCTCCTGTCTCGGAGAACAAAATCTACACACCAAGAAGTACTTGTTTGTAGCACTCCTGGAGAACAGCACTCCATGCCCTGTGACAGTGTGCTTTTGTGAGCCACATACTCTGCTTTCCAGTAACATTCATGATCAGCCATATCAAACATCCTAGAAGATGGGACTATGAAAAACTGAATAAAATCTACTTTTGGGGTCACAAGTGGGCATTATAACCAGTTTTTTGTTTTGTTTTCTGTTTTTGTTTTTTAATTCACCTAAGATGTCAGAATGATGAAGCAGCCAGGATAATTATGGTTGGTCATGGAGGATAAGCAGGAAACTTGTCCCATAGGGGACAGTAATTTTGTTTCTGACAAAGTAAATTTCAAAATAGAAGAGGAAGATGATGATCAGATTCCTTGTCACAGTTTGGAAAGAGTGGACTTTAAAAGTGAGCCTGAGCATATGAGACAGACAGACAGTGATGTTGAGCAGGCAGAAATCAGAGCAGCAAGCTGTGCCTATCAGCCTCCTGGGAAATACTTACCTGCTGAGAGTAAGGATGACTATGGCTCACTCTTCTCCCAGTATAGTAACACACTGTACAACGTAGCCATGGAAGCTGTGACCCAGAGCCTTCTTTCTAGCCAACACATAAGCTCCAGGAAGAAGTCCCCAGCTTGGAAGCATTTCTTTATTTCTCCTCGAGATAACACTAAAGCAATATGCACATACTGTATGAAAGAGTTCAGTAGGGGCAAAAATGAAAAAGACTTGAGTACAAGTTGCCTCATGAGACATGTGAGGCGAGCACATCCCACCAAGCTCAGTCAAGAAAATGGAAGTCTATCAGCAGGGTCCTCCTTTCCCTCTTCCTCTCTCCTACTTCCACCACAGCCTACAGATGTGGGAGATCTCAGCACTGTGCTCTCACCCGTCAGACTTGTCCAGAAAATGGCTCCCAAGATCCCATCCCCTGACCAAATAATGGAAGAATCTGTGACTCTGGTCTCTTCTGAAGAGGTGTCCTCTGAAAAGTGTCTGGCTCTGAAAAGTATAGCAGAGAAGAGGTATTAGCAGGCTCATCCCCCAACCTCTCCATGCTCCATTATGATGACACTTCAGAAAGCATGGCAGAGAGAAACCTTCCCCTTCCCAAAAGCACATCTGGGTCCAGGAGGAGGTCAGCCGTCTGGAAGCACTTCTACCTGTCGCCCCTTGATAGCTCCAAGGCTGTGTGTGTCCACTGTATGAATGAGTTCAGCAGAGGGAAGAATGGGAAGGACCTGGGCACAAGCTGCCTCATCAGGCACATGTGGAGAGCTCATCGATCCATTGTCCTGCAGGAGAATGGGGGCAGCACAGGCATCCCACCATTGTACCCCATGCCTCCGACCCTGCTGCCTCCCCTGCTGCCTCCACAGGGAGATCTGAACTCTGCATCGTTGTCTCCAGGCAAACAAGTCAAAGAGTGCCCTTCTGGCTCCTCATCCCCAGACAGGCTGCCCGAGGACCTGTCATCACACACAAATCCTGGGGATGTGTTATGGGAAGATGTGTCCATGTTGTCATCCTCTGATGACTTGGGGGAGGCCTCTGTAGTGTCCTCTCCGGAGTAGCAGCCAGCAGATACAGTAAGTCCATGGTTTGACTCAGGCACTGTCTTCCAGCAAAATAAGAAGGTCATGAGAAGGCTGAAGTCAGAAGTCTGGCATCACTTCTCTCTGGCCCCCATGAACAGTCTCAAAGCAGTGTGCTGGTACTGTAGCTGTGTCATCAGTAGGGGGAAGAAGGGGGACGTAGGCACCAGTTGTTTGATGCGACATCTGTACAGGTGCCACCCTGAGGTTGTCAGGAATCAGAAGGACTTTCTGAGTGCAAGTTTGGCAAATTCTCCATATGCCACGTTGGCTTCTGCAGAAAGCTCCTCCAAATTAACTGACTTGCCAGCAGTAGTCAGAAAAAACCATCAAGGTATGTTTCTTGCTAATAGCAAGAAGACCTCAAAACTGTGGAACCACTTTTCTATTTGCTCTGCAGACTCAACAAAGGTGGTGTGCCTGCACTGTGGCCGGACCATCAGCAGGGGCAAGAAGCCCACCAACCTGGGCACCAGTTGCCTCTTGAGACATCTGCAGCGGTTCCATGGCCATGTACTCAAGAACGACGTCTCAGAGGCCACTCTGCCCCGTTCTTCAGGTATCCGAAGGCCTCTGGGCATGGAGCTTTCATGGGCTTCCTCTTTCCGAGACTCAACTGAAAAGTTCTATGACTCTCACCCAGTTGCCAAAAAAAATTACAAATCTCATAGCTGAAATGATTGCACTTGACCTTCAGCCATACTCCCTAGTAGACAATATTGGCTTTAACAGGCTGCTTGAATACTTGAAACCTCAATACTCTTTACCCTCCCCTTCCTACTTCTCTAGAACAGCTATTCCAGGTATGTACAACAATGTGAAGCAGATAATTATGGCACATCTGAAGGAAGCTGAGAGTGGGGTGGTCCACTTCACCTCCGGAATATGGATGAGTAGCCAGACTCGTGAGTACCTGACCCTTACAGCTCACTGGGTCACCTTCGCCTCTGCTGTCCGACCACATTGTGAGGACCACCACTGCTCAGCACTTTTAGATGTGTCGCAGATTGACTGTGACTACAGTGGAAACAGCATTCAGAAGCAGCTGGAGTGTTGGTGGGAAGCCTGGGTGACCTCCATCAGCCTTCAGATTGGCATCACTGTCACGGACAACTCAATTATAGGGAAGATGCTGAGTGAAGGTGAACACTCAAGCATGCAGTGCTTCAGCCACACCGTGAATCTGATTGTGAGTGAGTCTATCTAGAGCCAGAGGATGGTGCAGAACTTGCTGAGCATTGCCCGGAAGCTGTGTGAGCAGGTCCATCGGTCACCCAGGGCCAGAGAGAAGCTAGCAGAGCTGCAGAAGGAGTACGAGCTGCCGCAGCACCAGCTGATCCAGGATATACCATCCAAGTGGAGCACGTCATTCCACATGCTTGAAAGGCTAATTGAGCAGAAGAGGGCAGTTAACGAGATGTCCATTGAGTGTAACTTCAGAGAACTGATCAGCTGTGACCAGTGGGAGGTCATGTAGTCTGTATGCCATGTGCTGAGACCGTTTGATGCTGCAAGCCGAGAGATGAGTGCCCACATGTCTACTCTGAGCCAGGTCATCTCCATGATCCACATCCTCAGCAGGAAAGTCGAGATGCTCTTTGGGGAGACAATGGGCATTGACACCATGCTTAAGTCCCTGAAGGAAGCCATGACGAGCCACCTGTCTGCCACCCTCCACGACCCCAGGTACATCTTTGCCACACTGCTGGACTCTCGTTACAAAGCTTCCCTGTTCACAGAGGAAGAGGCAGAGTAGTACAGGCAAGACTTAATCAGAGAGCTAGAAATACTGAATTCTACCTCAGAGGACATGGCCACCTCCAATGGCTGTGACTCAGGGTCCCCACTTAAAGACACTGGCACAGGGGAGAACCTGTGGTCACTTGTTGCACCAATAAAGAGAAGAGAGAAAAGCTACCCGAAGACATGGTGCTTGCATATTTGGAGGAAGAGGTGCTGGATCACAGCTGTGACCCACTTACCTACTGGAACCTGAAGCGGTCATCCTGGCCTGGTCTGTCTACCTTAGCAGTCCGATTTCTGGGCTGCCCCCCAAGTACAGCTCCCTCAGAAAAGCTCTTCAGCACACCCATGGAGGCTGGCAGTTTGGGGCAGCCCAGGCTCGCAATGGAGCATTTTGAAAAGCTCATCTTTTTAAAAGTGAATCTCCCCTTGATATGCTTTCAGTATTGAACTCATGATGGAGCCACCAGGCTGGAAATGCGCTTCAGAGTGCTAGCTATGGTGCCAGGGCTGACTTGCCTGGCAGGGCCAGATAGGACACCAGACCCGGGATCTGGGCCCCCTGCCAGCTCTCACCGGAATATCCACATGTGCCTTACTCCTCCTTCAGGCCAGGTGTTGAGGTGCGTTTTCAGAAGCCCACTAGAAACAATCTTGGCAATTTTGAAATAGGATGATCAGGTTTAATTCATAACTATAAAGTGGTTTTTTTTTGGCTTTTTTTTAATGGAATAGAAATTACTAGAATGGAGGGAAGATGTAAACAATTTTATTGTGTAGGGTTTTTATTCAGTTGTATAAAAACCACAAATCAGGTGCTGTATTTTAATTAAATATTATTTTAATTGCAACAAAACAGCTTTTGTGGCTGTCAGATGAAACCTGTAAATAGGAACTGGAGGTTACGCCATCCTGACTGAATAGTTCTTAACCACAGGCTCCAAAGTATGTCGAGGAGAGAATATTCTGGAAACCTGTTTACTATAACAGAAACCAGGCATTTGACAAAAAAAAACTGAACTTAGGCATATCATGGAGTATCAGTTATGTGGTTATTTGGTCACAAGAACTTTCCCATGTCAGGTTTTACATTCAGGTTTTACATGGTCAGTTAACTCAGAGATATCCCACTTATCATGAACTCCTTGAAATTGGATCCAAGTTTTAAAGTCATGCTTAGGATTTCACCAGTGCATGACATGACACGTTTACAGCAGAGGGCCTGTTGATCAAATCTCCATGCCTCTGATTTATTCTGCATCCTCTGTACAATAAAGCTATCTCAAACAAAAAAAAATCTGCATTTCAACCTAATCTGAGAAAGATGGTTTTATAAATTTCTAATTACCTTCTTGATATAGTGGACTATCATTTTTCTACCTCTTTGTGTTTTTTTTCCTCTGAATTTCTGGAAGTCTGTATTTGGGTGGTTTCTGTAAGCATTATGTAAAAACAAAAGTACACATTTATTTCCCACAGCATCCTTATGCATTTTGTATTTCTTATTATATTTCTGAGACAACAGTGATAAACGGCCTCCAGAAACAAACAAAAGAAATCCATCTCATGTGAAAAGAAGAAAAAAAATTAAGTTGGCTTCATGGTCACAAAAGTATTTGGCATCCAATCAGCACTAGTTGTTTCTGAGGTGAACTCATTTTTTACGAATAGCAAGACTGACGTCATTAAACAGGTGACTGTGTCACTTGATTATAAAGTTCTTCAGTTTTGCAAGGCGAGGATATGGTAAAGAGAAGAACAAGATATAAAGACAAGAGTGTGGGAAATAATCTTTGTCTCTGAAGCAAACGGGGAAAGCACCAAACTTAATCTGGGGTATCACCTTGAACTGTTGGCCACAAAGCTCCATAGATCTCTCTCTCTCTCTCTCTCTCTCTCTCTCTCTTCTGTATTTAAATTTTTAACATACTGGGCACTGATTTCCCTCCTTTCCCTCTTCCCAGTCCTCCCCCAGCTTCCTTCTACCACATTCTCCATGCATTCCTCAGAGAGAGTAAGGACTCCCAGGGTGAGAAAATGCAGTGTGGCATATGAAGTTAAGGTAAAGCCAAGCTCCTAAGCCCAGTATCAAGGCTGAGCAAGGTGTTCCTCTGTAAAGAATGGGCTCCTTATTCAAGGTCCCTTCCTGCTCCCACCACATCAGGTCACTCTCTCTTTTTCACATCTATACATGGATAGAAAATGTGACTTCTTTATTCATAATAATAAAAAAGAAAGAGACGCCATGCTATGGTTTCCCTCTCCTCCTGTTCCACTTCTCTGCTCCTGTACCTGCCTGAGAACTTTCTTATATAAACCCTCATGTGGCCTTGTTAGCATGAGTGTGTGTGTGTGTGTTTCTTCTCACACTCAAAACGAACAACTCCCACACCTCTAGGAAAATAAGTTTCATAGAGCACTTATACATAATCTTCTGGCACCAGTGGGAACCTGAAATACTAAAAAGTTAAGCAATGAGACTTGTTCAAACTAGTTAAAAATTCTAGTATATGGGGTGAGAGGAAGTGATGTCATATCCCTAGCTAAGGAGCTATTGGCAGACAATGGATGTTGGAGGAAAAAAATTCAGCTTTCTTTTGAGATATGATCAATGGTAGGCTACCCATGGTTCATTGATCCACCCACCCCTGACTATGTGGGCATCACTGATTAGACTTTTTGTGTTAAAACTAAGCATCGTTCAGTAAATAAGTAGAAATATGCTCAACCACAATTAATACCAATTTTTAAAAACTCAAAGTACCAAAATTTTAGTGTTGATTTAATCCTTAAATGATACATTTTTTGGATAACTTATAATTTAGGGAACCTCCTAAAACAAAGTTTAGTTTATATTTTCAAGATCCATATTTGTAGAATTGGTTAACAAATGTGACAATGAAAGGTTAAGATATAACATTATGCTGACTTTCCATCTGAGGACACCCAACAGGGATTCATGCAAATGGGTGAATGGCTCCGGGGAAAGCAAGGACTTACAGTGAATAACACAGCTTGGAAAGACACATGAAAATTAATGTATTCTTGGATATAACCTATTAATGTTTAGGGTACATGCCTAAAAGTGGTATTGCTGGATCCTTGGAGAGATTGATCCCCAGTTTTCTGAGAAACCACCATACTACATTTCAGAGTGGATGAACAAGTTTATACTCCCACCAACAATAGAGGAGTATTCCCCTTGCTCCACATCCTCTCCAGCACAGGCTATCATCTGTGTTTTTAATCTTAGCCATTTTGACAGGTGTAAGGTGGAATCTTAAAGTTGTTTTACAGAACCTTTTTTAAAAAAAAAAAAAAAAGAATATTTAAACCTACTATGCCCATTCCTTGCTGTAGATGGACTCAGCCAGCAGGCCTGATGAAGCTGCCTACAATTGTCCTGTTCTGGGGAGTGTGCCTAGGGATGTGCATTTACTGCTTTCTGCTAAACTAGCTTGGAGTCTACCACTGTGCCTGGTGATTGGTGACACATGACCATTGAGGTGCTGGAGGTCAATGAGAGAGTGCTTACACAGCCAAGGAAATGGCTGACAGCCAATGGGAAATTGAAAGGAAGGGATATAAGTTTGCCCCATACCTACAATAAAGTAATGTGTCAGGAAAGGAGTCTGTGAGTCTGTAGCAAGTCTGTGAGTCTGTGGGCCTGTGAGTCTACAGCCCTGCTGACTGTTTTGAATGAGTCTCCTTCTGCTTCTCACCTGACTCCTGGTATCTTTGTCATTGGCACTGTGCTTTCTCACTCCTCCCCCAAGGGGTGCCCAGATAGAAGTCAGGCCTTTGTCATTGCTCTTTCCTCTCAGGGCAGTGTATGTAGTTCTCAGTTTGCTCTATCTGCTATTTGCTTTCACTGTTATCTGCTTCACTTCTTTTCAGAATAATATTTTTACTGATTACCATGAATTCGCAGTTCTCAAGATCCGTCCCCATGCTTGTTAACTCCCCCTTCAAAGAAACAAAATACAGAAGTCCAATTTTGTTGCCCAGATACTCACTAGAGTATGGTCAAACTCCCATTAAAGAAACAGAATTCTTCCACACCCATACCCCAAAAGCCATACATTGTGGAGAGCTACACTTCAGCGTCCTTATCACAATTTTTAAGAGTTCTATTCTATGTCCTTCTGTCTAGGTTGTTATTTATTTGGGGGTTATAGTGGGGATAGGGTTTGTCACAGAAGCCTATGTCCCTTTTCTCCACTTTGAGTCTGCTATAATAGACACTACTGCAAAAATAGCTTCCTTGAACTTTACATGCAGCAGGAGCATGGATCATGGACTTACATGTGGTTGATTTCTCATTCTTATTCTTCCCTTGCTTACTAAAAAAAAAAAAAAAAAAAAAAGAATGGTTCTTGCTGAAGAAGTTTGATTGACAGCCCAAGAGACCACAATCCTTTGTTTATCCAGAAAAAAGTAAAGAGGGAAGCAAGGGAAAGGAAGGGTCATTAGCTGCTAGCATGCCTTTAGTCCCACAGCTGAACCCAAGCTCTCAGAAACTCCTGCTACCAGCCACTTTCATTTTATTTTATTTTTTTAATCTTCAGGAGTACTGGTGCACTGTGAGGCAAGGCACAAGCCTAGTATCTAACTTATTGTTCCTAAATATAAAAGCAGATGAGTCAGTACCCATAGGGGGTCTCCTAGCTGTGCCATTTCATTTCTTCTCTCAACATGGGTGGGTATGACATTGTTCAAATCCACTCAAAGAACAAGATACCAACTCCTACTAGAGACCAGCAAACAACACATAAGTAACTAAAACAAAGAGTTAAGAAAGTCTGACAAGAGAATTAAATCTGCCCCTCCCTCAAAATATGTCCTGTGAAATAATAACATTAAAATTTTATAAGTTTTAAAGCTATAATTCTGCTAACCATGCTATGGTTAAGATTTGGTTGCTCTCATTATTTGTAATAGCAAGAACCTGGAAACAACCTAGATGTCCCTCAACTGAAGAATGGATTAACAAACTGTGGTACATCTACACAATGGAATACTACTCAGCAGTAAGAAAAAATGATATCCTAAAATTCGCAGGCAAATGGATGGATTTGGAGAATATCCTCCTGAGCGAGGTATCACAATCTCAGAAAGATAAGCA
>PVIH01027965.1:0-15988 GCA_004025045.1 Sigmodon hispidus | reverse complement strand
TGGCTGGTTTGCCGTATTCGCATCAGAGCACGTCGAGAAAAGGTACTACTCACTCAGGCACTTTTGGCTGTTGATGCAGGGCATTCCCCCGCAGCCTGGCTCTCTGCCCTTAAGAACTTACAATGATTGCCCTTGCACAGAGAGGCTTTAGCTGCCATTGCACCTCTATAGGGAATCATTCTCCTCTGAGACGGCCTTTTCACCCTGCCGCCTTCATTGGCCTTGCATGCAGGAAGGCGTCTTGGGGATCCTGGCAGCAGGAAACAGCCTTTGAGCGGTGGGCACATCATGGGTGAACACCTGTACAGGCTATATCCTGTTTGTGCCATTAGAAAACAAAAAAGGGGGAGATGTAGAGTGCGGTTTGCCTTTGCACAACTCGCCAGAACATTCTATTGCTGCTTATGCTAATTAGGCATTGAGAAAGGACCTATCCGATGCGATCCTCAAATATGAGCCATTATTTTGGGCCAATCACCAGCCATATGCTAATAAGTATTACTTTGAACCAATCACCAGCCATATGTTAATGAGGCATTGTGATGGGCACCAATCACGCACCAGGCTTCCCTATATAAGCAGGCTGAATCTCAGGCTCGGGGTCTTCTTTCCACCATTTCACAACTGAGCTGTACTCCAATAAAGTGTGATCCGAGAAGAATCGTGCGTGACTCGTCGTTCTGCAGGCCAGAAGCGGCTCGCCACAGGAGGCTTGGAGTTTGTTGAGCTCACTGACAGGCACTAGAGGAACCTGGAATGTTAAAAACACAGAGTTGTTCATTTAAAGTAAGTGATGCATAACCTTTTTCCTGCCCAGAATGCAGGGAGCCGGTGTGGTAATAGCCTGCTGACCTTTATGCTATCTGTGTGGCAGGAGACTATGCCAGATCCCCAGACCCTTATCATAAGCTTCTTTTTCTCGGTCAATTTATAGAACCCGTCGTATGGAAGGTGTCATGGACACTTTACAAATGGTTTCTATGTCATCATCTCAGTCAGATCTGTATTTAGCTTACTGTGTTCCTCAAGGAGATTTATGTGTGCTGTATTGTGTCCAAAGAAGTAATTATCACCAGGAAAGTCAAGTATTGCAGGAGTGGTTGCACTAAATTGTACTGTGCTTAAATGTAATCAGAAGTTTCTGGCCTGGCCTAGCCCAAAGGTCTGGATCAGCACTTCAAAATAATCACATAAAGGCTTATACTACTTATAAACTGCTTGGCCTATGGGTCTGGCATATTACTTGGTAACTCTTACTCTTAAACTAACCCATGATTCTTATTTATGTTTAGCCACATGGCTTGGTACCTTTTCTCAGAGCAACATTCTTGTCTTCCTTCCTCTAAATCTCCTGGAGTCTCTTTCTTCTCTTCCTTTTCCCAGAATTTCTCCTCTCTTCCCAAAGTCTGGTAGCCCCACCCATACATCATGTCTGCATTTTGGCTAATCAGCGTTTTAATATTTATTTTTATTTTATGTGAATTGGTGTTTTGCCTGCATGTATAACTGTGTAAGGGTGTCAGATCTTGGAATTACAGACAGTTGTTAGCTGCCATGTGGATGCTGGGAATCAAACTCAGGTCCTCCGGAAGAACAGTCAGTGCTCTTAACTGCTGAACCATCTCTCCAGCCCCAATCATCATTTTATTAAATCAATAGGAGTGACAAATATTTACAATGTACAAGAGCATAATCCCACAGCATTTCCCCTTTCTATTCTTTCTAAAACAAGAACCCCAAGTCTAATTTCCTTCTTACAGCTTTTTTCATCACCATTATAACAATTTGTAAACAACACTGTAAGCACTGTAAGCAAAAACAAACATCCATAATCCATTTTGGGGGAATGTAAGCATAGTTCTGTAGACTACTACCTGCTGTTTGGGGGTACTAGTAATCTTATGGGATCCTGAGACAATTCAGGATTATGGTCAAGTCCTAACTGAAGCATTCTGTGAAACTTGGTCATCTCAGTCAGTCTCCCTGAAGTTATTTTGGGTACAGAACTCAGAGGAAACTATAACAGAGGTGCTCTGAAGTGTTGGATCATCTGGGCTATCTGTTCCCATCTCAAGCTTTTTAGGGGGTCTTCCTTGATCAAACCTATTTCTTTAACCCAGAATAAATCCACAGCCTCTCATTTCTGTGGAAATAAAAAGAAAACTTCTTCTTCAAAGTAACATATCCTTTGACTTCAATTTTGAAGTCAAAGCATGTACAAAATATATGTTAGATTAATCCAGCAGCATTATACATTTATAATCAAGTGTATTTTAGCAGTTCTTGCTCCTTTCTCAGCAGCCAAACAATTCAAAGACAACATAACATACAGTATCCAGCTATGTATTTCCCATCTTTACAAGGTTTATATGTTTTTTACTTTATTTTTTTAAAGATTTATTTATTTATTTATTTATTTATTTATTTATTTATACAGTGTACAGAAGAGGGCACCAGATGTCATCATAGATGATTGTGAGACACCATGTGGTTACTGGGAATTAAGCTCAGGACATCTGGAAGAACAGTCAGTGCTCTTAACCTCTGAGCCATCTCTCAAGCCCTGTTTCTTTTCTTTTCTTAAGGACTTTTTCTATCCTTTTTCTTCTTTTTCTCTTTCAAGCCTACTTAATATTTTTTAACACATTGTAAACCTTTTAGAGGTCAACCCCTAATCTGTCTTTACTGTTTATCTTTTTCTGAAAACACCTGCTAAAGCATGGCTAAGATTAAAGGCTTGGCTATGGTAGGTAGCTTGGTCCACCTATCTCCTTGGTGTGTGAGAGTTTAGCTTCATGAATCACAGTTTACCACCCCAACTTTGGAAATTTTAGGGTTCACACTGCTACCAAGTAGAGAACAGCTGTGTGCTGCTCATAAACACATTTGAGTGTTTGGTAGCTGGGTCTCTTCAAAGAGCCTAGAGGTTTTTGCCACAAAACCTAAATAAGGAAGGCTCTCTTAAATGGAGCCATGTCTCTGCTCTCCACCATCAAACACACTTCTGAGAAAATACTGCTACCAAGAAGCCATGCTTGACTCTGTTCCCCTTTCGTCTGTATGAACAGAAACCTTAAATCTGTCCTATGCAGCTTGTGCTTGTATCAAGGCTCCTGTGAGACTTCAGAACCTGCTGTGTTGCAGTTTAGGCTGCACTCCTGTAACTCAAGCCCAATCTCCGCTCTGTACCACGCCCACTTGGGAGACACAACTATGAAGCTGGTTTTGGCTTCATTTCTGTGTGCTAGAACCCTTTTTAAGCTTTCTCATGCTTTATGTGGGTGTATGTGCACCATATTGTAACACCATTTGTAAACAGAAGTTTCTGGCTCACTAGTTCCAAATAATCACAGAAAGACTTTACAGACTGTTGACTTGTGGCTCAGGCATATTATTAAACTAACTCATGATTTTTATCACGTGGCTTGGTAAGCTTTCTCAGAGCAGCATTCTCATCTTCCTTTCTCTGCATCTGCTGGCGTCTCTCTCCTCTTCTTCCCAGAGTTTTCTTAGTATGGAAGCCCTGCTCAGTCAGCAGGAAGTACTCTAGAGAACTACACCCACATCCAAAAAAAGTACATTTATGGATGTTTGTCTTTGTTTAGAGTGTTGGTTATAAATTGCTATGGGTAATGTTCAAGGAAAAAGCTATACTAGGGAGATTAGATTTGGGGTTCTTATTTTAAAAAGAAAAAAGGGGGTGCTGGAGAGATGGCTCAGAGGTTAAGAGCACTGACTGCTCTTCCAGAGGTTCTGAGTTCAATTCCCAGCAACCACATGGTGGCTCACAACCATCTATGATGATATCTGGTACCTTCTTCTGTACACTGTATACACAATAAATAAATTTAAAAAAAAAAAACAAAACATGGGGGCTGGAGAGATGGCTCAGAGGTTAAGAGCACTGACTGCTCTTCCAGAGGACCCGGGTTCGATTCCCAGCAACCACATGGTGGCTCAAGAAAGGAAAAGAAAAAAAGGGGAAGTGCTGTGGGACTATGCTCTTGTAAACTGTCAGTATTTGCCACTGTAAATATTGGCTTAATAAATGCTGATTGGTCAATTAGTTCTACAGGAAGTAGAGGTGGGGCAACCAGACTAGGAGAATTCTGGGAAGAGGAAGAGCAGAGCAGAGATGCCACCATACGTGGAGGGAGCAAACCGAGAATGCTGCAATGAAAAAAAGGTACCGGGGCTGGAGAGATGGCTCAGCGGTTAAGAGCACCGACTGCTCTTCCAGAGAACCAGGGTTCGATTCCCAGCACCCACATGGCAGCTAACAACTGTCTGTAGTTCCAGTTCCAGGCAAACACCAAGGCAAATAAATAAATAAATAAAGTTTAAAAAAAAAAAAAGAAAAAAGGTACCAAGCCAAGTGGGTAAACACAAATAGAATTATGGAATAGTTTAAGATTTAGCAAGTAATAAGCCTGAGCTATAGACCAATCAGCTTGTGATTAATAAAAGTCTCTGCATGTTCTTTTGGGACTGCTGGTACAGATCTTGGGGATAGGGTGGGCCAGAAACTTCTGACACTTAAATATGCCTAAAGTAAACTAATCATGGTCAGGCTCTCAAAGTCTGAACCAACACTGGTGAACCAAGCTGCCTTCTTGCCTCCCTGGATCATTATTGTGTTTTATATAGGGGTATAAAACAAAGTCAAGACAGAATCAACTAACCAGGGCTCACAGAGACAAGCAGGGAGCCTGCCTGCATCTGACCGAGGTCTGCATATAGATTATAGTTGTATAGCAACAGTGTTCTTGTGGACTAACAGTGGGATGGGGGGCTGCCTCTGACTTTATCTTCTTTGGGGCTCCTTTTCCTCCTACTGGGTTGCCTTGTCCAGTCTTGGTATAAGGGTATGGGCCTAGTTTTATTGTAATTTATTAGGCCATATTTGCTTACTATCCCTAGGAGACCTGATCTTTTCTGAGGGGAAATGAAGAAGGAGTGGATGGGGGGGATGCAACTGAGGTTATGATATAATATATGAGAATACATTCATCATCTTGAAAAAGCAACTAATTTAAATAAATGAATTAATAATAAATAATTAAATGGTTGTTTTTGACAAAATCTCAATGTTTGATTACCAATAAAGACTCAGGAGCCAGATGCTGGGGTAAAAGTCTGCTAGCTTAGAGTGGCAGAGAAAGCACGCAGCTGACTTTTCTTTTCTGCCAATGTCCCAGAAAGAGACCTTTCTTGAACAAAACTCAGTGTCCCTCCCTTCTACTTCCTGTGTGTCTCTCTCTGTGTCCTGGCTCTTTCTTACTTTCTATGGTTTTTCTTGTTCACTTCCTGTCAACAGTTGTTTGCTCTGCCTCTTACCTATAGTTGGCTTTGTTTAATCCTGTTTACAATAAACCGGAAGCTCCTGGATTAAAGGCCTGTGCTAGAGCCGAGCAGCCACAATTAGTAAATAATGCGATCTCAGTGTGATCAACCATGCTGCAACAAAGGGTGCCTTAAAAAATACTACCAGGTGGGGGTGAAACACATCTTTAATCCCAGCACTTAGAAGGCAGAGGCAGGTGAATCTCTGTAAGTCTGAGGCCAGCCTGGTGTACAACGAGAGTTCCAGGACAGCCAGAGCTGTTACACAGAGAAACCCTGTCTTAAAAAACTGGAGCTGGAGAGATGGCTCAGTGGTTCAGAGCACTGACTGTCCTTCAGGAGGACCTGAGTTTGATTCCCAACATCCACATGGCAGCTAACAACTGTCTGTAATTCCAAGATCTGACACCCTTACACAGTTATACATGCAGGCAAAACACCAATTCACATAAAATAAAAATAAATATTAAAAAGAAGAAAGTAAAACCGAAAAGAAAGCAAACATGCTGCTAAGGCTGGGGCTGGAGCGGTCAAGCTCAGTTGCCAAGCACTGACAGCTGGTGCAGAAGACCTGTGTTTAGTTCTCAGCCTTTAATCCCAGCACTTGGGAGGCAGAGACGGGTGGATCTCTGAGTTCAAAGCCAGCTTGGTCAGCAGAGTGAACTCCAGTACAGCCAAGACTACACAGAGAGACCCTGTCTCAAAAGACAAACAAACAAACAAAAAATCCAGCAACAAGAAAGAACATAAATATGGATTACTAAGGACTAAATAAAGGATGAGCAGGGGGAATTATGGCCAAGAGGTGTGGGATTTCTTCTTGAGGAAATGTCCTAAAATGGCAGTGATAGATTTATACTCATAGAATATGCTCATGAAACAAACAAACAAACAAATAATAAGTAAAATCCACATGGTGAAAGGGATTGTTGTTCTGTACATGCTATGGCATGCCCCACCCCCAATAAATAACACTGAAGTTTTAAAAGCTATTTCTTGTTTCTCATTTTTCTCATGGCTTTGGGGACTCAAAAGTATTTCATTGTTCATTTGAATGGGTGAATTGTATGGTAAGTATTAACAAGACACACATAGCGGGGCTTATCTGTAATCCCAACACTTGGAAAGGTAAAGCAGGAAGATTGCTGCAAATATTCAGCCATCCTGGGCCCTGTGATGACTGTTCTTGGTTGTCAACTTGACTGCATCTGGAATTAACTAAAACCCAATGGCTGAGTACACCTGAGAAGAATTTTTTTTTTCTTAATTAAGTCTTTTTAAGTGGGAAGGAGACCCACCCTTGGGGATGGTGAGCTAAGTAAGACAAGGTTTCTCTGTGTAGCCCTGATTGTCCTGGAACTTGCTCTGTAGATCAGGCTGGCCTCAAACTCACAGAGATCCACTGCCTCTGCCTCCCAAATGCTGGGATTAAAGGGGTGTGTCATCACTGTCCAACAATAAACATACTTTTCAAAAAGTATTTTTTTTCTTTAAAAAACGAGAGTAGTTGAGAAAGATACATAACAATGGTTTCACACACACACACCGGGTTTGGAACAGGGAATCCTAGGTTAGTTAAGGGCTTTGGTTAGGTGGTGAAGGCGCATCCACTGTGCAAAATGCATGCAAATACCCACTTCTTCCCCACCAACAGTCCAGGTCCTAATAAAAGGCCTATTGGTACACGCTCTCCAAGCATTGATTCTACTTCTTGTCACTTATTCCTAAAGACTACCCGACACCCTGAATAGGTCAGGCTCCTCTTTTAAGAGTTACTTCTGCGAGCGAGCCCAGAATAGAAAGGACACTGAACCTGCTTCACGAGCAACCAAAAGTGGGCTATTGGTCTCCGACAATGGAGGGAGCCTCTACTGAACCTTCCAAGCGGCCTGCAGACAGTCCTCTGGGAAGAAGTAAACATAAACGCCAGTGAAGCTCGCCCACTTAGACTGTACCCAGTCGGTCTAGAAACTGAACAAGGCAGAGGATGCCCAGGCCCTAATCGCTAACCCTGGGTCTTCAGAATTACCGCCCTTCTTTTTGCCTCACTCCCAGAGCCTCAACCCCGAGGAACCGAAGAGAATGCGAATTTCTCAAGTCGTTAGCTCTTAGTCATTGTTTACTGGCATAGGAACAACAAAGCAAAATACAGAAGGGTTCACAAAACGTGGAGAAACTTTAACTTCACTACAGCTGTCCAAATCTATCAAAAAACCTGCTATAGTAATTGACTGCTGACTGGCCTTTGAAAAACGACGCTATTCTGTGGACTAGTGCTCAAGCTGGACTGCCCTCAATAGTAATGGCGGTGCTGTCCCAGTTTATCTTCTGCCCTTAATTATCATGGCCGCCTGGCGGTTTCACGTAGTTTCTCCAACCCCGGAAGGCCAGGGCCGGCGATTGGGCGGTGCCCAAGACACAGAGAAGAAGGCCTCTGATGGTTGGACAGAGCTGCGTGAGCCTGGTTTTAAAGAAGCCAGAGGTAGGAGCAGTCGAAAACCTGGGATCCTTGGAAAGCTGCGGTGAGCGGCACAGAGGAGGGGTAGGAGTGGGGGGGACCGGGCTGGAGACGGGGCAGAGAGGCGGGCGGAGAAGGAAACGTTTGAGCCATCTGCTCCCGGGCTCCGAGGGAGGACGCGCGCGGGGCGGGGATCCAAGCAGGGCGGGGGTTGGGGTGGGCTATTACCGGTGGGCTGGACCTTCCGGGGTGTCGGTTTGACAGTGTAAACCCCGGAATTCGGACCGAGCTCGTTGACGAGCTTGGGCCTCCCCCGAGTGGAACTTGGTTAGGACGAAGCTCACAGTGGGAGGAGGCGAGTCGCGCGGCTTCTGATGGGAAGAACCGCGCCGTAGGATTCTTTCCACAGAGATCCAATTTAGGTGATCCGGTGGGAGGGAGGGAGGGAAGGAGGGAGGGCTCTTCGTACGTGGAGTCATTCTCCTGGAGCCCTTGCTTGGCGGGGCGAGGACCACCGAGGAATCTAGCGGAAACGGAGCCTCCCAGGACCGGGATCCCAGGATCCCAGAGGACCTCAGGGAGGCATCTACAGGGACAGGGGTCCCTGGAGGCTCGAGCCGTGGGAGAGCTGTGACCTCAGCGATCCAGTCTCGGCAGGTGCCAGACAGGGCCGAGTGATCACGGCAGCTGCAGCGGGAGGACCCGGCAACGAGCGGCCAGCTGGGGGCGCCCTTCCGAGGAAGGGCCCGTGGCCTACGGGAACTGCAGGCGGACCATGAAGGGCGGAGCCCCGGAGGAGCTGGCTCTCACTCCCCACTCCCCTATCCCCTCTTCACCCCAAGGCGCAGCCTGGGATTCCCCAGGGACTCCCCGGAACCGCTGCTTTCCCCATGGACTTGCCTAGGGACTCTAGGTGAGAGCACACACGCCCGCCTGCCTGTCTTGAGTCCGGGACGCGGGCATCCTGGCGGCTGTACCCGACCACTACAGAGCCAACAACCGGTTCGGGCAACTGTCTTCTGCTTCTTTCACCCCCCAGTCCTTCTAGACAGTCAAGCCTATGCCGCCAGCCCCTAGCTCGAGCATTATGGGAAGCCAGGAGCCCGAAAAGAGCGAGGCTGCAGCCCGTGGGGACCCCTTCGCCCCTGGAAAAGGCCTCTCGGCGGGTCCTGGCTGTGGTGCTGGAAGATGTCATGGCTACAAACAGGGTAAGCCCTTTTACTGAGAGAAAGATCCTCCCTCCTCCCTATCCTGCCCCCCTCCTTCGCCCTTGCTCAGTACTAAAGTCAGACCAGATCCAGTAAGCTAGCGTTCAAAACTTCAGTATGGTTCAGGGGTAACTTGTGTGTCTGTCCTCCCCTTCCCTCCACTGGGCTAGGGCAATACCCTAACTAGGAAGGACTTTTTGTACTGCCCTGTCCCCCTGGAAGCATGCTGGTGGTCTTTGGCCATATGACATGAAAAAAAAATGTAATTTTTCCATTTCTTCAGAGCCTAGGTTAGATTAGGTCACTTAAATTTCACACCTGTAGCTCCTGACTCTTAATATCTCGCCCTTAAATCAAACAAAATCACTTCCTTTAGAGATCTGAGTGAATTCTAGCCAGAATCTGTCTCCTCTGTGACCAGGAACACTGAGACACAGAAGATCCTGTCCAGTTGGCCTCATTCCATTACTTTGCTCCTTGTAATTGATTTGGTTTACGGAGACAGGGGCTCACCTTTTAGCCCAGGCTGACCTGGAACTCGAAATTCTCTTGGTATTAGCCTCCCAAGTGCTGGGATTATAGTCAGGAGCCCAGCCTGGCTTCCTTTAACAACCCTTCCTCCCTTAGGTTCCCCTGGCATACCAAGAGGACACCCCCAGCCCAGTGAATCACAACCGTCAGGATCCTGTCTGCAGACAGCCATCTGCTTTACCACCCCAGCAGGTCAAGTGGTCCTTCCAGGCCAGGTGAGTGTGAGGGGGAAGGGATAGCTGAGCGCACATCTGAGTCCACTGATCTTCCTGTTCTCTCTCTAGGCCTCCTGACCCACTGCATCTGTGCCGAGAACCCTTGAGGCGTGTCCACCAGCCCTCTTCTCCCTTGAGGATGAGATCAAGGACAGCCCGAGGCCTAGAAGAAAGCCCTTCACAAAACATGGACCAGGCCACCCAACCCACCCTGGTGGTGGTACTGGAAGACATTGCCAGTTCCAAACAACCAGCTGAGGTATAAGAAAGTATGGTGAAGATATCTGGGTCCAGCTAGGGCAAACATGAGGCTGAGGGTGGATATCTGTAAAGGCAGGACAACAGAACTTTTTAAGTAACTTATTTATTTTTATTTTATGTGCATTGGTGTTTTGCCTGCATGTATGAGGGCATTGGATCTCCTGGAACAGTAGTTACACATGGTTGTGAGCTGCCATGTGGGTTCTGGGAATTGAACCTGGTCCTCTGGAAGAGCAACATTCCTCTTAACTACTGAACCATCTCTCCAGTCTGTCCCCCTCTCCTTTTTCTGGGACAGGGATTTACTATTATAGACTTGGGTGGCCTAGAACTTGCTGTGAAGACCAGGCTGGCCCAATTTATAGCCTGCCTCTACCTTTCAAGTGTTGGGATAAAGGCTTGTGCCACCACCCTAATGACAACACTTCATGTGCTAGACACTTCCTAAATACAGAAAAACACCTTTTCTGTACAAAAAGCAGATATCTGGGGAATGAGGTACTGGCATGGAAACTAGGAAAGCCAAAGAAGGCTTCCTGAAAACACTTCTCCCGTTTATATCCAGGGTTTTGGTGAGGATGGGCCCAGCTTCATTGTTCCAGCACAAAGGTGAGAGGGTGGAGAAGAGATTATCAGAACTATCATCCAGATATCCAGAGTGGGGGCATCAGGATTTACTTGTCTAATCCTTCCTTATAGCAACTTGAGAAGCCTTAAGGGCCAGGGGAAGCACTGGCCAAGGAGGGATCTGGACTTGGAAGCACCCCCAGCCCTTAATTTGTCCCTTCACCGCAGAGAGCCTGTGCCAACAGTCCATCAGCCAGTGCCTGCACTCCAGCTCTCCACTCTGCCTGCTGACTCACCAGAGAGCCCACTACCGGGTAAGGACTGGAGTAGAGGAACAAGACTCAGAAGTCTGGAGTAGCCAACTGAACTTGAAACATCAGGGGCAGAACTATGTTGGGGCTCAACCCCCTCCCAGCGCAGAGCAGGATGTACAAAAATGGGATTTGCAGGGTTCTTGTTTTGCAATTACTGAGGATCAAATCCAGGGCTTAGGGCATCTTAGTCAATCCTAATTATAGTGCTTTAGGAGCAGGTTCACTCCTAGAGACAGGTTAGTGTTTGGGGAAGAGACCAAGGCTTGATAGGCGGTACTAAATCACCTGAAGGTGAGGAATGCCCACCTTTGACCCTCTCCTTTCCTCAGCCCCAGATCCTGCTCTGGAGGCCCCATTGACCCCACCACCGTTACGAACCCGTCTCAGTCCCTGGGGCTTGGCCCCTCTCTTCCGTTCCGTCCGATCCAAGCTTGAGAGCTTCGCTGACATCTTCCTCACGCCCAACAAAGCACCACAGCCTCCACCCCCATCACCTCCCATGAAATTGGAGTTGAAGATTGCTATCTCAAAGGCTGAGCAATCCAGGGCTACAGAGAGAATTGCATCTGTCAGCCCCCGGCCCCCTATCCGCCAGTGGCGGACTCAGGACAGTTCCCCAGCACCTGTCCCTAAGTTATCTCTGGGTCGAAGCTATTCCTGCCCTGATCTGGGGCCCCCTGGCCCAAGTAGCTGTACCTGGCCTCCTGTTCCATCCCAGCCAAGCCAGTCCAGGCCCCGGAGACATACTGTGGGTTGTGGGGAGATGGCCCGGGCCCCACCTCCTCGGCCCTGTCTCCGGAAAGAGGTCTTCCCTCTTGGAGGAGTAGGAGCCTCACCTTCTCTCACTACATCTTGCTCATCCACTGCATCCACTTCCTTCTTGTGCGAACCAGCAGAACCCAGGTAGTGCTCTCAATAAACCCTCTGGAAGCCTTGGCCACAGTGCTCAGTAACCAGTGGCAGAAGACGGGTGTATTGCTATATATTCCCTTGTCCCTGACTGTTGACCATCTCTGCAGATTGGGTTCAGCCAAGGGGAAGGAGTTAAAAGCCTCAAAGGACCAGGTGTTTTCTGACCCAGAGACCAAGGTAATGAGTAAAGAGACAGGAGCAAGCCGAGGCCTGAGCCCATGCCTTTCTTTCATCATTTGCCCCATTTTTGCAGACCATGGGAAAGGTTTCTAGATTCAGAATACGGAGAACGCCTGTCCGCCTACAACCAAACCTTACACCAATGGGGCTGCCTCGACCAATCAGGTGAGAGGCTCAGGGGTCAGGGAGCTGCCTTGACCAAGTCAGTGTTAACTCCTGTCTCCCCTGAGAGAGTGTAGTCCAGCCTGGAAGTTTAAGTGTAAAAAGGAAATGGCTTGTGCTTAGAACTTCTTCACATGCCATCTCTGCCTCTTGCATGGCCCCCAGGCTTTCCCTAGCCCTTCTCAGGGCTTCCTTGCTCAAGATTTCTCAGTGCCCTTTGCTTTTTGCTTCCAGGCTGAACAAGAAAGAGTTCACTTTGGAAGAAATTTATACCAACAAGAATTACCAATCACCCACAGCCAGAAGGTGAGAAACTTGGAAGGTCTGAGGGTAGTGGAGGGCTGTCTGAACGGGGGAGCATGCTGGTGAACACCTCCTCCCCCTTGCCTGGCCCAGGACCTTTGAGACCATCTTTGAGGAACCACGGGAGCGCAATGGGACTCTGATTTTTACCAGCTCTAAGAAACTCAGACGGGCTGTGGAATTTCGGGACAGCAGCCTTCCTCGATCCCGTCGACCATCACGAGGAGTCCGAGCCGCAGCTGGCAGAACCCTTACTCCCAACGTGGCCCCCAGCCAGGACGTGGGAACTCTGCTGCAAGAACGGCTCAAAGAGCTGGATGCCTTGCTACTGGAGGAGGAGACAGACAGAGAACACTCCTGTCAGCTCTAGGTGCCCCAGCGTTTGTCTTGTCTGTCCGTCCGTCCGTCCATCCATCCATCCATCCATTCTTCAAGGAGGGGAAGATCTCTGGATCAATTATTTTTCTCTATATTTCTATAAAGTTTTCAATATGTTTCTGATTCCTTTGTGTCTTCAGCGGAGTATAAGATCAGTTAGTTACACTGGCTGATGTTCCTTTGTTGTCACCAAAGGAACAGAAAAGGGGTCAGTGCTAGAGAAGAAAAGGTTGCAGATGAGGGAGCAGAATGGTCATTAGAGATTCCCCACCACACTCGCACCCCTGGCAGTGGTAGGGGATCACACCTACACCCCTGTACACACAATCACTGAGCTACATCTCCAGCCCAGATATAATGCTCTTGAGACTTTTATGGAGGAAAAAATGCCACAAATACACTACTCAAGCACATCATAGAAATTAAAAGGCTTTGGAATAGACTAAAGGTTTGATCAAAATGGTCTTGAATTCCTCCCAAATGCTGTAATCACCCACCTAGGACAACCACCTAGAACAAGCAGATACTTGACTGGTACAAGCCCTAATATCGACCAGAAAACAAGGTGAGTTTGTCAAGGAAATGTCCACATTACAACAATAACAGCCAGGAACAGTGAGCCAGCTCAGCTGATAAAAGGAGACTTGTACAAAGACCTCAGCATGCATACATGGCACTCTCACCCCTACATACACCGTGTACATACCCACACGATACATTAAAAAACAAAATTCACATAAAGGCTTCGAGTGTCCAGGGTCATCACTCCGGAGCTAGAGAACCCTGGCTGTTGGTATACAGATCCCCTTCATCAAATGGAGCGAACAGCAAATATTTACCTGGAACTCAATGCCAAGTGAATCAATGGGAAGCAGTACTCCTCCGCACACGAGTGCAAGGTGTTTTTTATTGTTGAGCACTCAAAGGGAAGGCTCGTTTCTGCAGAACAGCTCGGGCTCTGTCCGACCGTGTACCCTGGCCCAGCCTGCCGGAGAGTGCGGAGGCGCCGCGAGAAAGCCATCCGCCCAAAGACCCGCAGGAGGTGCTCCCGCCATGCGCCTGCGCGAAATGCCAGCCGGCTGAAAGAAGACCCTAGCCGGCAGGAAAGCTCACCGCAGACGGCCGGCCGACGCCACCCAGCGGCCGGCTGCCTCCCGCTTCGGGCACCGCCTCCAACGCCTCGCCTCGTCGCCGTCAGCCAGCGGCCAATAAACGGAGAGCAGGAAGAGGCGGGTGGCCTAAGGGACCGCTCCAAACACCCACTTTGGACCAGTCGAGTCACAAGACTGGGAGAGGGCGGAGCTAAACTGCCGACTCAATCCAAAATTTGAGGGCGGTTACATCCGGCACTCCCGCGGCTTTGACCCCGCCCCCCGCGTTGACGTCTACTTGCCAACCTATAAACGCTTGAGCCACGGAGGGAGGGGAAGGAGGCGGAGAGAGAGGAAGGAGGCGTTGGCCGAGGAGGAAGAGGGAGGAGGGGCAGGGAAGTTGTGGCGGAGAAGAGGCCGAAGACTCCAGAGAAGACAACCGAAGGGTACAGTGGCGTTCCTCGCTGCCCCGCGGCCTTCCGGGATCCTTCTCGACACAAGTCAGCCAGGGACGGAGGAAAGGAGGAAGAGACTTTTATGTCGGAGGACAGAGAGACGCCTATCCGTCACCGTTGCCTCACATCCGGGACTTTGGAAGGCAGGCTCCGCCCCCTTGCACCTTTCAAGGCTCCCGGAGGCGTAGACCTCTTTAAATCTCCTTAAAGGGGTGGGCACCGAACTCGGCCGACTCCTACGCCAGTCTTAAAGGGGAAACCTGCCGAAGCTGACAAACAGAACTCCTTTTGGAAGAACTGGGGCAAGTGGAATTGGCCTACCTCCTGTCCCGCACAAGAAGTTCTTTACATTCGTCTTAAAGGGGAAGTGGCAGCTTGTGGAGGACGAAAACTTAACTGCGATCTCTTACAAGGGAAGGACTGCTGTTTGAAAGCCTCTGGACTCTTTAAAGGGGTGGCCTCTTTCAGCCGGAGGACTTAAGACACTTTTAAAGGGGAGGTCGCGCTTTCCGCCCCTTTTAAAGGGGTGGCCCTTCCTCTTCCTCTGGGAGACTTGCCTCGACCCCTGGCACGGGGCCGCCACCGCACTAGACCAGCCGGACACGGTGGAGTCGTCTTAAAGGGGCCGGGGGCTGGACAGTTTGAGGCCTCGCCTTAAAGGGACGGCCACTCAGTTTTGGTCGTCGCGGCCCCGCCAGCCCTACGGAGGGGGGGCGGGGGGCTTGAGGCTTGTGGCCCCGGGGGCGGCGCCGGCTCTCTGGGCCTTGGCCTTGGGGCAAGCCCGTGGCCAGCAGCGGCAGCAGCAGCAGCAGCAGCAGCAGCCTGTTTGAAAGAGGAAGCCGGGGCTCTCCCGTCCCTGTACAGACGCCAGCACCGCGCTCGAGATCCCGGGCCTGTGGACAGGCCGCTTCGGGCCCCGCCGCCTCCGGATGCGGCGCTGAGGGCCGTCACCATGGAGACGGCCGCGGCCCCAGGCCCGGGCTGGGCAGCCGAGGGCGAGCGGCGGCGAAGACGTTGCTCGCGGCGAGACCGTGATCGGGAGCAGCGGCGCCGCCGAGGGCCGGGCGGTGACGCGCCCCGGGCCTTGTTGGCCGCCCCGCGCGGCTCTTCATCCTCGTCGTCCCCGCCGCCGCCCGCTCGGCCCTGGTCGTCAGCTTCTTCTGGAGAGCGGCCTGGGGGACTGAGACGGCGGAGGCCCCGGCCCAGGCCTCGACCCCCGAGACCGCGAGCTCGGAAGCGGCCTGCCGGCTCGGGCAGCCGCGGAGAGGAAGAGGAGGAAGAGGAAGAAGGGGCTGCAGACGACGGGGAAGCCGAGGAGGAGCCGGAGGAAGAGGAGGAGGAGGAGGAGGAGGAAGACTTGATCGATGGCTTTGCCATTGCTAGCTTTGCCAGTCTCGAGGCCTTGCAGGTGTGTCCTGGTGGGATCTGGGGTCCGGGGAGGAGGGTCAGAAGGGCAGAGAGTGGATGAGGTTCAGGGAGCAGGGCTGACACCCCAAACCAGAGCAACCGGCTCCTCTGGCCTGGCCTCTGCCCCACCCTGGCTGGGAGGAGGTAGGGTTAGTCTCTGGGGACTGCCTAAGTTACCCTGACTGAAAGGCATCTATCTCAGT
>PVIH01027964.1:0-15991 GCA_004025045.1 Sigmodon hispidus | reverse complement strand
ATGTCAAAATTAAGCGAAACTGGCGGAAACCCAGGGGTATTGACAACAGGGTGCGGAGAAGATTCAAGGGCCAGATCCTGATGCCCAACATTGGTTATGGGAGCAGCAAGAAAACCAAGCACATGCTGCCTAGTGGCTTCCGGAAGTTTCTGGTCCACAATGTCAAGGAGCTGGAAGTGCTGCTGATGTGCAACAAATCTTACTGTGCTGAGATTGCTCACAACGTTTCCTCAAAGAACCGAAAAGCCATTGTAGAAAGAGCAGCACAGCTGGCCATCAGAGTCACCAATCCCAACGCCAGGCTACGCAGCGAAGAAAATGAGTAGATGGCTTATGTGCATGTTTTATTTGTGTTTAAATAAAACCACAAAAACTGCTGTCTTCTTAAAAAAAAAAAAAAAAAAAAAAAGAATAGAGCTATAATCAATATGCAGTTCTGGAGATAGATTATCCATGTTTGGTCAACCTCATTAATTTGTTCAGACTTGTCCCTCTTGAGTTGTACTACATCATGGTCATGTAATGGTCAGAGGTCATGCTGGATCAAGAGACTCCATCACAAGACAGAATTCCAGAGAGACACGGTGATGCTTTGTTGCTTTGAAAGGTACCTTTCCAAATTGGAATAAGAACCCTTACTCCATGTTTTCCAGTTTCCATTATCCACAGACCACAGACAAATTCTCCAATTCATGAGCTTACAGGAGACAAAGGATATCTGAACCATAGGCAGACTGTGATGGAATTAAAGGAAATGTTGCCCATGTGATATATGCATAGAACAGAGAAGGGTTCTCTTTGAATGTGTTCCTAACACTTTCTCCTGTTTAGTTATCCTGTATGTGAAGCTAGTCTCTAGAACTATTGTAATCTGTCCATCATCTTTCTCAGGAACAGATCATGAAGCATTCCTTTCATTCACAGATCAGTCCAGGGCATGGCCCTTTCTGCCTCATGACACTTCACTTCATCCTTCCTGAAATAGATGCATCATTAATCTGTAAAAGCAACACAAACAAATATAATAAACACATTCACACAATTTATATAATATGGGTGTGACTTGATGACCCAAATATCCCATGATTGCAGAGGAAAAGGGTCCTCTTTGCCTATGGCTTTATGTTACTGTGGTGGAAATGGTACTACAGAAGAAAATATAATTTAAGGCCTAGAGTTGAAGGCAAGAAAGGGATTCAGAGGAGAATGAGCAAAATGTAAGGTAAATGAATAGGAGAATTCTAAATTTTCATTGAAGCAAATGTAAGGGCTAAGAAATTCAGAGAGGTTTGCAGGGGCTGCAAAGATGGTTCAGCAGTTAAGCATACTTACTGCTCTAATAGGAAAACTGGATTTGATTTGCAGCTTTTACATAATGGCTGACAAACTATTACTTAAAATTTAAAGAATACAATGACCTGCTCTGGCCTATGCTGGCACATCCTGTTATGATACACATACATACATTCAGGCCCACAATACACATAAAATAAAGACATAATTCTGTTTTCTTTTTTAAAAAAGAGGTAGTATATTGGAGTCAGCTAATCTGTGATAGACATATGAGGGTGGAGACAGTATTCAGTGGCTTGAGGGTCAGATTTCCATTGATCTGTCTGCACATTTATGGCAGTGTATCTAGACTAGGACAGTATATGCTACAATATGTCTCACCAAAGAGTTAACAGATGAATAAATGAGTGAGTGAATCTCTAAAGATGTGCCCTCTTGAGATGTTTTTGAGAGGAAAATACTGCAAAAGATGGCAGGAATGAAGTTGCTGGTTGAGAAGACATCAAGGTATTTATTCTTTATCCTCACAAATCACTTTCACACATCAGAAAATCAATCTTCTCATCATTCCTTAAGCCAATCTGACACTTCATCAGCTCTGCTGCACACCTGACATGTTCATTGTCAGGGGTTTCCCTCCCCTTAGATTATAAGAAACCTCCCAGGAAAGTCATGTATCTGTCTCATGCAGCTCTCTCTCTCTCTCTCTCTCTCTCTCTCTCTCTCTCTCTCTCTCTCTCTCTCTCTCTCACACACACACACACACACAGACACACACACACACACATACACATTTCTGTCCTCTTATACATTATATTTAGTGAACTTCTCATTCATCTTCATCCTATTATGCTCCTATGCTGTCCATCAATCTTCCATGGAATTAATCATGTTTGTGGAGACTCCTGTGGCATTACACACACACCACCTTTGTTATCCCTCCACATCTTATTGATTTTTTCTTTTCATTTGATTTTGAGTAAGTGAAGCAAAGATGAAATATAGAATTGTGTTACCTATAGGCATAAATATACCCCATATTGCAACATTTATGTTCACTTATGTTTAAATATATCTAATAATTAAAAACTTTTAAATAAATAAAAGCACCACAATCCAAAATTAGCCCATTCCAAGTTCTATACAGTTTGGTGAACTTATAGACAACTGAAATTGAAATTTGAAACCAAATATGTATACATTAAATTTCATAATTTTTGTACTAAATATATATTATGTACCTATCAACCACTAAAACTAAAATACTCACTATAGAATAAGTAGAATAAAAATAATTAGCTTTATGTCATCTTTTAAAACTCTACCATTACCTGCATTTATTATCAACATTTCATTATTATCAACATTTATTTTTCATCTAAAGCATAGATCATGCAAAATGTCTCCCATGAATAGAAAAATCTTACAAATGTTTATGTTTATGGATAGGAAGATTTATCTCCTCAAAATATCACTTTTAGATGTACTCAAAGTTCCAGTTGAAATCTCAAAAAGTTATTTTGTGAATATTGACAAACTGATTCACAGCTTCATTTCATTGGCAAATGATGCCAAATTGCCAAAAACAACATTGAAAATACAAAGTCAGAAGCTGCTACTATCTGACTCACCATGCAGCTGTAGTAAGGAACACAGTGTAATACATGTAAATATAAACAGGAGACACATAGATTTTTCAACTGACCCTAACATCAATTGCAAAAGAAACTCAGAAGAAAGTGTAGTATCACAAATGAGACTCAGAGCCAAATATCTGGGGAAGTCTGAGATATCAGAGAGAGGAAGCACCAGAGTCAGTTCTCACCCAGCTGTCTTGCAACTTCCTCAGCCTCACAACTAGTGCTTTTGCCAGTCTTTCTGTTCTCTCTGGGTTTCTTCAGGCCCTTATATACCCATCCAGGTTAGGATTGAATGTGTGTAGCTTTGAACTCACAGAAACAGAAGAAGTTCTGTTTCTGGAGTTGTGGGATCAAGGGTGGAGGTCACCACTCAGGCTCTCCCTGTGCTGGAATTAAAGGTGTGTGTGATTGATTCTCAGCTGTTTATTCTTGTATCCAAAGTTTAAGAATTTCCTGAACTGTCTGCCTAGGATTTGACTGACTGCTTTCTCCCCAGTATTCAGGTTTTATTAATTGTGTAATATATGTCCACAAGAAAGTCAATAGATATTTGAGAAGATGGAGGTAACTCAGAAGAGCAAAGACAGATCATTCAATGACTAATTTTCCCTGCAGTAGACAGTCACATGAAGAATATTTACTATCTACACAGATATCACGGTTCCAGATGGCCATAGGTCTAGATGCAAAGTGGAGACTAAGAAATTCATAGAAAACATGGAGAAAGTTCAGATAGCTTTGGAATCAACAAGAACATTTTAAATCTAACAACAGAAATATGATTGATGGGTAAAATTAAAATGTTAGATATCATTAAAGTTAAAAAATCTATTCTTAAAAATTAAACTGAGAAAGGTGCATAAAATAAACCATAAATTCAAAGTGAGCCTATGAAAACATAGCAACAGAGAATTTGTTTTAAAACTACTCTTTAAAACCCAAAAATAAAAAGGCCAGCAACTGAGTAAATACTCATCTTAATCATGCTCAATGTATTGGGTGATTAGAACATTTCAAGGTAAGTGATAATATCACTATGAATCTGTTAAAATAGCTTAAATTTAGAACAAACAATACCAAGTGCAGACAGAGAGGGAGGAGAAAATATATGAGCAAAGGGGTCAAGATCGTGATGAGGAAATACATACAGACAGCTTACCCAAGGTATTGGGAGCTCATTGACTCTGAAATGACAACTTGGGAACCTTCCGTGGGTTGAGGCAGGTTCTCTGAATGTGGATAACAGTTGAATGGCGTGAACAGTTTATAGGGCCTCTGGCAGTGGGACTAAAATTTATTTCTAGTGTATGAACTATCTTCTTGGAACCCATTCACTATAGAGAACACCTTGATCAGCCTTGATACTTGGGGGGAGGAGCTTGTTCCTATCTCAACTGGATATACCAGGCTGTACTAACTCACCTTGGGAGTCCTTGCACTCTCTGAGAATGTGGAGGGTGGGGGAGGAATGGGATGAAGAGAATTTAGGGGACAACTGACAAGAGGGGAGGAAGGAGGAACAGTGGTAAGTATATTAAAAAACTTTTTAAATAAAAAAGAAAATAGATAATCTATACTGCAAAAAATAATAAATTAAAAATAAATAAATAAAATTCACAGGAGATGTGAATGTCTGCATATTAGTGTAGTGAAATTTGATCGCTATTTAAAAAATGAACTGCTGTTGGATTCTTTGCATTTGGTGTTCCCAACAGGCACATCATCTTATTTGATTGATTACAACATAAGTATAATTGAAGACTCTGCTACTCTCACCATTCTTTCCACAGAACTTTCATTTCTGCCCAGTCTCTGCCAGTATACAACTTCAATTCATTTATCAGTTGACCCATGAAAGCGTTTCTTCTCAAGTCTCTATCAGTGTTCTCTTGGTTACATATTTGAGTTTAGGATCAACTGGGTAAAAAGACATTGTTGGGTACATAGAAAGTTTCACGGCTGGCAGAACGGCTGCTGCAAGAGGAACTGTTGATTGGAAATAGAGTCTCATCCAGTTACATGCTTCTGTGACTCTGGTCTGGTCACTGTCCCTCCACACTTCAGACTCCCCATCTGCAAAATCAAAGACACTAAGAACACATATTCCTGTTCCCAGTAAGTACAATGGACAATTCTTGATTGTTTATTTTCCCATTATGCTTGTATCCAGATGCTATAGCACTAAATTTTGTAGCTAGGCTCGCCAAGCCAGTTAAGTAGAAATATTTTTACTTTGTTCTTCTATTTAGTCTGCTCTTTCTGACCAAATACACTCAACTTGAAGCAATGCTATTTATAAATAATGTGACTTTTTTTGGAGACACATTATTTTTAGCTTGAGCAAAATCACCATTTTTTCCCCTGCTGGAAGAGCAGTCATGCATCAGAGACAATTTTTTTTTCTTACTGAAAAGTGGAATACAAAATTATTTCCCAAATAATAAAATAATATGCTTTTGCTTTGTCTTTAAGATCTTCAAAGTAACCTAACTCACAAGGTTTCTGATGGAATGCTACAGCTGACAGGAACTGAGGACATAATCTATTCTCTTTCCCTTAAGCTTCTGAAAATTGAGTACCAAAGAGTTCTCAAGTTCTCATCTCCTGGGCAAGAAAAAGTCACAGACAGGACTATGCACAACTACTCATAAAATGGCAGTATATTACGACTGGATACCAATACCATTGTTTCTTTTCTTTTTTTTTTTTTTTTTTTAGTCCCAGGAAGGCCCAGAAATGACAGTCTCTGAAGATAACTCATTCCTTAACAGGAAGCTTCAGAGAAAATCAAGCTAAAACATGTACATGTATGCTGCTGTGAATTGTCCTTTCCATGTAAGCACAAAAGGGACAACATGTGGGTTTGAGATATTTGAGAGACCTCCTTCTCTTAGCTTTTGTTTCTGCAGAAATGTAGGATTCATGTTTCTATGTATGTGTAGAAATAGACAGGCCTGGAGCTTAAATCAGTACAAATATATTTTCTCTGGCTTCCTTTCTCTGTGTGTTTCTTTTCTTCACTTAACAAGAAACTTTGTCAGCAAAGCATGGCTAGAAGTTCAAAGGTTAAGTTCAGAAAGAACTTTGCTACCCTGGTCTTACCCTCTAATAAACTAGATCTAAATCACACCTGTCAGGGTTGTATTGTAATCTGTCTTTTCTAGGCCCAGAACCAGCTCTTACTAAGGAGGCACCCTTTGCTCTATATGTGTTAACAATCTCGTGATTTTCAATGGAGCAAGCACTGATAAATATATGGTACATATTCTTATATTCTCCTACAGCTTTCACAACATTCACACATTGTATTAGAATTTTTTGGGTTCTAACTAAGGACGTTCCTTAATGTTTCAGCACTAAGAGAGCTATGTCACATACATATTTCCCATCTTTAATAACCCTGAAGAAAATCAAAATTATCAGACTTTCAAATGTGTGTATTTACTTGCACCAATAGGTAGAAGCAAAGGTTGGACCCTCCCCTAGACGATAAGGAAACACAGGCAAAAAATGTGGGATGGGGAAGAAAAGATTATAGAAATCAGAGGTGATGGAGGCCACCAGCAGAACATGGCCTAATGAGTCAGCTAAGCAGAATTTATATGGGCTCACAGAGATGGAAGCAGCAAGCATGGAGCCTGCAGGGGTCTGCACCAGGTTCTTTGCCTTTATAGGAGGGCATTTATCTTGGTGTTTTTGCGGGCCTCCCAATATTGGGAGTAGGTGTGTTTCTGACTCTTTTCTCTGCTTTTGGGACCCTTTCTCCAGTAGGGTTGCCTTGCCCACCTTTGATATGAGTCCTTTTTGCCTTATTTCCTTTGCTCTGCTTGACTGTCATCTCTTGGAGGCCTGCTCTCTTCTGAAGGGAAACAGAGGGGGAGTAGACCTGGGAAAGAGGAGAGGTCTGGATAGCTGAGTGGAGTGGAAGGTGGGAAAGGAAACTGTTGTTGGAATACATTGTCTGAGAGAAGAATCTATTCTCAATATATAAAAGAAAAAACTATTAAAAACATGAATCCCAAAAAAAAGAAAAGAGAAAAAAGGATATATATACTTAATTTTAAATTTTAAGGCTATCAAGAATATCACTGTTCACAGCCAGCTTACTAGAATTAAGTAATTATGAGTCAACAGTTTTATCCTATGTTTTGAAGGTATCAGTGGCTGCAACTCAGATATTGCAGTTTCATATAGAATCCTTCTGCAACAACTGGACTATATTTACCTTCAGAAGTGATTGATGTTCCCTTTGACAGAGAATTTTTAAAAGACACAGACATTTGTGCATGGGTGTGTCTGATGTTCTGGGAACACATGACAAATCGAGTAATCAAGCACAGCCACAAAAAGCCAGCTCAGAAAGGAGGAAGTCATTAAGATTCTCCATCCTGGCCTTGCCATACATAGGAATAAATAGCAACTTCCTATAGAGGCTTTTGAAAAGAATCGGGGGGAGAGGCTGTGAGTAAGGTATTATGAATCCCAAGACCTTCCTTACAAGCTAGAATTTCATACAAGGTCAATGAGAAAGCCTAGAGGTTAGCATAACATCACAGAAGAAAATTTCAGTAATCCTCAATTGATGTGTAATCCTTGTTCTTGACACACTGTGAAAAATGGAAAGGACTAGGTAAAATGTCCTTTCCTTAAAAGCTTTGCATGCTTCCTTATAACATCTTAGCATTTCTTTAGATTTAAGACATATTATTGCCCATTACAGTATGGCAATTAACTAACTGCTCTGTTAATATTAGTTTAAATTTTATCAGGAAAACAGACACTCCTGCTGTGGGATAACCTGAATACAGGAATTGTGATTGGGTAAACCATATCTAACTGAGGGGACAGTGAAGTTGAGGACAGCAGGAACAAACTGGGATATGAAAAAATAAACAAAAACCTAGACTCCATCAGACTATCTGTACTAAATTCAACTTCCATGATGCATGTAGACTATACAGGAATCTTACTTTATTTCATCATAAACAAGTGCTCATAGGGTCCCTGATAACATAAAAGAGGGGACCCAGGAAAATTTGGAGGAACTATACATACATCTATCTCTGTCCTAGAGTAGCTGTGACTTCAGGATACTAGCAAGGGCATGTAAATTTTGCAGTAGCTTTACTTTCTTAGAGTGACAATTTGCAGATAATAACCGCCTAGAGTCCTATATTTTAAATCATGGCCATCTGTGGATTTTCCAAATGCTAATCTAGATTCAGGTAAAGAATAAGATACAAGAGATCATTGAAATCACTAGCTTGACCTGGTTAAAGTCTATTTGCATTGTGGTCTTCTCAGGGAAATTTGGTAGGGCTTTCTTATTTTTTATCTATTGCTTTGAGAAAGGCTTGCCATATAGTCTAATATTCTTCCAACCTCATGACTTAGATCACAAAAAGCCAGAAGTGAAGGATCTGTACTTCAGGAACCATAGGCAACAAGTTCACTTAAATTAAAAAATAATTGAACCTTGAGGATAAATTTAATGACATTGTGCTATAAATTTCTTAGTGATCTCATAAATTAGTGTATTCTGCTTTAATAATAATGTACAAAATTTGATGTTAGTGTCTAGAAAGGAGGTTTGAAGATGAGGCTTCTGCATCCTTTGATATTCCTTCCATTAAGAAATGGATTCTAAGGCTCTGTGACGACCTTTCTTATAGTTTATAGAAATAAGGAGACTTTTGGTTTTCTTGTCTGTGCTAAAAGTTAATGTTTCCACTCCTAGCTTTTAGGATTGTTATTCTTGAGTCCAGACACCACATTATAAAAAAGCATAGATTGCCTGATTTCTAAGCAACAAGCAAAGATACATCTATTCTCTCTTGGCTCTTGACTGGGTTTCTGCCCTGAGTTCCACAGTGGTAGATGGTAGGTTGTAACCTAGAATTATAAATCCAAGTTTGTTTTTTTTTTGTTTATCACAGCAACATAAATAAAATTAGAAAGGCACCCATAGACTGCATGTAACTGAATGAATGGGATTGGTATGCTTGCTGGTTTGCTGTTAATCCCAGCTGATGCATCAGCCTTGACTGTTCAGAAAACATAGATTCTTAATACAAAATGTTGCACAAATGGCCTTGACAGAGTCCTTGGCAAGCCAGATCTCCACTCTTTGCAACACTCTCAGCATTCCTATTTTCTAAACTTCCAGAGAAGGTCAGCCAGCTCTGAGCATTGAATAACTGTTCCAAATCCCCCAAATCTTTCCACAATCCTCCCCTCAAATCCCTACATGGTCAGAGCTATTACTGAAATACCTTCTCTGTTACTGATCTCTTTCCCACCCTGGTTTCTATTGCTGTGATGAAACAACTGACCGAAGCCAACTTGAGGAAGGAAAGGTTTTACATTATAAGCTTCAGTCCATCATGAAGGGGAGCCATGGCAGGAGCTCTAGAAAAGAACCCGGGGATAGACAATGAGAATGTTGGAGACCATGGAATGTTGAAATTTGCTGATTGGCTCTTCATGGCTTGCTCAGCTAGCTTCCTTTATAACACCTAGGACCATGTTTCCATGAGTGGCACAGCCCAATAGTCTAGGCCCTCCCACACACAATAATTAACCAAGAAAATGTCTTAAAGACATGCCCACAGGACAATATGGCATCGGTGGTGGTGGCGGAAAATACCTCAATTGCTTTTCGCTTTTCTTATGTGACTCTGTTTTGTTCCAATTGTCAAGAGCTAAGAAGGAAAGTTGGTCAAATTTCCCATTCAAAAACAGATGAATGAGAGGATTAACATACAGGTTGTATTTTGCTGACTCTTGTTTCACTGTGCTAAACTTCATCTTACCCTTGCATAGTCATACCATCTGAGGGCCAGACATGTGGCATTCCCAAGGATTGTTATTATTACAGAATAAATGAGAATGAGAATGGAAGGATCCTGCCAATTCCAGTTTGCAGATAACCTTAAAAAAATCAACCAAAGGAACTCAAAACACAAACCTTTTTAGAAATGTTTATCATATTGGAAGGATAGTAAATTAGTTGTAGTTGTTATAAGTTTTTCCAAGTCTCCTAATTGCTGTCTTCTCTCTTCTGTATCTTGCCTGTGAAGTGGGAAATTTGTCATTCCTCCTTTGTAAGTGGGTTTGTAAGAAGTCTTAGTGGACACTTTCAGGATCATTTGACCTCTGCATCATATGCCGTCATCCTCATCCTGTTGCTCCTGAACTGTCAGCTCATCTCCGTCCTTTTCTAAGCCACCTGAGGCTGCCTAAATTGCTTCATTTTCTTTACTAATCAGGAAATTATAAGAAATTATTTTGTTCTTTTATATTTTGGCTCCATAACTATATTTTAACCTTTTAACAATGCCAGTCTACTTTTTAACTTTTTAGTTATTCATAACCCACTTGCTGACTTTTAAGGCTTGGCAATATTAGTCAAACAAATTCAATGAATGACTTGTATAATCTTGTCTCATCATCACTAATAAAGCAGAGACTCTACTATGCATCTAGCCTTTTTCTCTAGATTTTTAGTGTCTGGACCAGAAACTTCACTTTCATATAAGACTTTCACTTTGATAAAAGATTTTGTGAGGATACTGGTAGAAATGAATTGACAATACCTGTAGTATTGAATGAAAACCATCCAGTGTATATTTAGCTAGAGCATAACTGTTTTCTGGGGCCTTAATGTATGGTTTATACTCTGTACCCATTCCTGATTGTCTGGTCACACAACTTGCTGTCACCACAGTGTTTTTTGTCAGCTGTGCAAAGTGTTCCCCAGTAGCCTCTTTTCTGAATACCTTGTGTCCTATGACTGCCAATTCTCTGTGTAGGATTCTCTTTTTATCTGAGTGTGCTTTGACTGTGTTTGGGAATGGAAGCTTGATTATTGGACATGCCCTTGTCAAATTGAGTTTAAGCTAGGAACAGATTGCCTTTTGCAAAGACACACAGATATCGTTGCACTGTGTTCCTTTCTTACTCTGTTTAAAGCAGATGAGGGGTTTTCTCAGAATCTATTTCAGCTGTAGCCATGTTTAAGCAGAGAAGTCAGAGTATTCATTACATGGTGCTGAGCCCAGTGCAGGTCAACTGAAGGACAGAGGGGAAGAGCTATAAGAGGAGGCTGCAAGGTCACCTTTAAAGAAGAATTTATTTTTTTTCCAAGAAGGATTCTTAAAAACTGAGTAGGTGAAACTAGCATAGGAGATGGAGAACCCTTCCACCCCTACCCCAATCCTGGTGCTTTTTTCTAACCTTGAATATTGAAGATGCTATACAAACTCAAATGTGGAGTGGCAATGGGTTTAATATGTATTGAATGTGAGTGAGTTACATAGATTCATAGAATGTATAAAAGAAAAATTATGATTCTTACATGTTCTTAGCATTTTTCTTTTCTTTCTGTAGCTACTTGAATCTACAAGCATTCCATAAAGGTGGGGTGAAAGATGAAGTGAGAATGCATGTTGGGGCTGGCTTACTAGGTGATTTGAAAGGCTTCTTAAGGATTTTGAATGCTGTCTTGAAGGGAACTGGTAGACACTGACAGGTTTTAGGCAGCAAATTACTTTGTCAAATTTACAATTTAAAAGCTACCTCTGGCTGCAGTGTGGGGGATAAATTGGAGTAGGCTGAGAACAAAAGCAAGAAAAAGATTAGGGAATCTGCTGCCACTGTCTATAAAAACCATAGTAACTTTGCAATAGAGAAAAGAAATTTTGTGAAAAGGATGAGAAAAGAAGTGATCAGTCTGGGCTGGTAAAATCTCCTCTCAGTGTTGGCCTCTGAACAAAGCTGGCATCTCTTGGTTTATTAATATGCTTCCACTTCAACACCTACCAAATGAAGGACTAACACTCTGAGGTGGGGAGAGGTGGAGGAAAAGCCAATGTGATTACAGTCTAATGCTGATATAATGAATGAAAAACCCTGTGTGTCTCAGCTGAGGTCTCTAATCAGATGTTTGCTAGCTGTTTTCCTTTGAATAAATCACCTTATTTCAGGAAGACACACTCATTCAGTGGGCAGATTCACACTAACTGTAAGTTAATTTTGGAACTTTTAGAAAGCCTTTTGACGCCAAGGGAAGGAATTGTTCACTCTTGTTAATTGCTTGAATGGCCTCTGTTCTTCAAGGACATTGAGTCCTGTCTCCAGTAAGAGTTCCTCAAGTGATTAACATAATGGAATGGGGGTAGGGTAGGAAGTTATTGACAATATGGGGTGGGGTTAGCACAGGAAGCTGCATCAAGTGTCTCAGCAAACCAGCAACAGAGAAGGAAGAATTAGATCTCAGATTCAGCTTCGATCTAATGTTGAACTGTGGGATGTAAAGTTGGTGATCATTGAGTCAAGTGTGTGGAGTCATGACCAGTAAGCTTGCCCCACAGACATCCATCCCTCTCATTTTCAACCAGGGGTTTTGAATTTCTTGGCATGAGGCCTTACATAATGCATATTTTTAATTTGTGTCACAAAGGTAATAAAACAGGGAGAGAGATGGGATGTGAAAATGGAAAGTCTGTTGTAACACTCCCACCCCACCTCCCCATGTCTCCAAGAAGTTCTTGATTGTGTCTGACAAATGGAGACAGGATGTGTTGTAGCCTCAGCTGAGCCTGCTTCTCATATTAACTAGGTTTTATTTTTGTTAGTTTTTTTTTCATAGTTCATATGAATCAAATTAATGATATATTTAAAGCCTTAGAAAAAGATAACATAGGTACATCTAGGAAAGAAAGTAACTATGAAGATCTTAAAACACATGAATGTTTAGCTTTGATTTCTTAATTCTTTAAAGGTTGGGAGGGTGGTGAATTGTATCCATGCAATTATAACCCTACGACTTGAAATCAGAATTTACTATTTCTATGCTACAGATATTCAGGGGTGATTCTCATAAGCTATTTTTTGCAGATAACAGCACTGAAACCCAGGGAGATAAGTTATCAACCAGATAATGGTGATGAGAACCAAGACAATGACTAGCATCTTATAGAAGTAACTATTATTTTCTATCTAATATTTTTCTTTAGAATTTGCTTCTCAGCTGTGTAAGTTCCATATCCTTTGCAAAAGGATTACTTTTAAATTAGTATTTTTTAGAAGTGTGTGTTCTAGGAAAGAATGAATCAATAAGCCCCATATGTACTAACTCACCTGTTTCCTATGTCTATCTGTCTACCTATCTATCATCTATCTATCTATCTATCTATCTATCTATCTATCTATCTATCTATGTTTGAAGGTATCTATTCAAAAACCAAATTCCTTGTTTTAAAAATCAATAACATAAAACTAAAGGGGCCATCTACTTAAGAATATATGAAGCTTGACTGACTCTGCCTCTCATTTAGTTATATAATATTCCTTGTGAAATATATCTGACTTTGCGTTCTTACTATACAGGAGAAAACTGTTGTCTTAGTTAGGGTTTCCCTTGCTCCAAGGAAGCACCATGATCAAAAATAAAGTTGGGAAGAACAGGTATATATGACTTCTACTTTTACATTGCTGCTTATCACTGAAGGAAGTCAAGGACAGGAACTCAAATAGGGCAAGATCTTGGAGTTAAGAGCTGATGCAAGGTCCATGGAGGGGTTCTGATTATTGACTTGTTTTCCATGATTTGCTCAGTCTGCTTTCTTATAGAACCAAGGACCACCAGCCCAGGAATGGCACCACTCTTCATGAACTGAGTATTCCTCAATGGTCACTAATTGAGAAAAATGCCTTCTTTATAGAAGAATCTCATGGAGGCATTTCTTCAACTGGGGCTTCTTCTCCTCTAATGACTAGCTTGTGTCAAGTCACCACATAAACCAGAAAGTAGAACTATTTTCCTAGCCTTCTATCTCATATGTTGAAGTGATGTTTAAATAAATAGTAAATACAAGACTGTTTGGTAAATGTGAGATAAAGAATCTTTCCATGTTTATGCAGAAAACTGTCAGTGTCTTTTGTGGGTTGCTGGTCTGTTCTATATATTTTCCTCTCCTCTTATACACATTTTTTTCATATTTCTCTTTCTCACTGTGCCATGCCATACCATCAGGAATAGACAAGTTAAAACTTGACCCCACTGATATCATAGAGGAAAAATAGAACTCTTTCTTGGAAGGTGCCCCTTACTTAGCACTGTGAAGGCATGAATTTACCCTTATAAAGCTTTGTTTCAGAAAAGCTTTGGTACCTGAGGGTGAGGCCCAGGTCTGGGAGTGGGCCTAACAGCCAATATATTTAAAAGTTAAGTTTGCACCAGAAAGTTCAGCCAATAGCTACTGTCCCCTGTACCCCTTTGCCCAATCCTGGAATGCCAAGATGTGCAGCACCCTGCTTACATAGGCTTTTAGTTAAACCCTGACTCCCCTTGGGGCTGGGGCCTATATCGGAACAAAGGTTATTGACCCAGGTTTGTTTGGAACCTGTTCAGAACAATAAAACCCTCATGCATTTGCATCAACTCTAACTCCATGGTGGTCTTTAGGTGTCTTCTAGACAAGGGTACAATAAGCACCATGCTATCTTTTTATATCCATTCATTAATTGACTCAGCTATTATATGTCTAATATAAACTTACTTTTTGAAAGGGCCAAGATCAGCAAGTAAAATATCATTTCTAACAAACAACATGGTCTATTTTAAGAAATATGCATGTTAACCTATTTTAAAATAGGTTAATATATAGACCTTTTTATGCAAAAGTCATTAATACTTCCTGAAGGCCATTATCCATAGAATCTTCAGGGGAACAGATAATGGAGAAGGTACTAATCAAGGGAAAGCAGAATTCTTCCTGTCTCTTTAGAAAAAAAGCCTAGAAAAAGAACAGGCTCACCTGTTATGGACATTTTAGTCATGTTGAGGACACCTCAACGGCTGTAGCAAATCAATACAACTATCACTGAAGACATAATCCTCTAGTCATAATTATTCCAGATAGCTTCTTACATTCTAGAAAGGCAACACTCTAAGCAAGATGAACCTGGGTAAACTCTAGAGGATCCTGTAGCTATGTACACCAAAGGCAAGGGGGAACATATATCCTAATGGCCCAGCAGCAGGACTGGGACTGGTATAGATCATGACCTTTCATTTGCACAAATGGTTATGTAATTACTGGTGCACAACCAATTGCTATAACCTCTTTATGGCTATATAACTAAGACAGACTACTCACTTTTCAAATCTGCCAGGCCACACCCTCCTTGACTGCCTCTGGTATGGCAGAGTTAGACTGGATGAAAGTTTTCTTTGAATGAGTGTTTCCTGTTTATTCCTGAACTTTGTGTCAAAAAAATGGACTGAGCTAGTGACACAGAAAGAAACCATTGGCAACTTCAGTAGATTAATGGCAGTGCTGAAGACAGCAGCAACTTACTGCCTGGAAGCTTCAGGAAAACTTGCAGTCATAGAGGCATCCACAGGCAAGACACAAGCTAAATAGTTCCAGTTTTAGCTAGGCGTGAAACTAATAAGAATTAGAAGGATCAGGGACTATGATAGGTAGTAGAAGTGTAGACAAGTTGAGAAATAGAAACTACGGACCCATGTCACTAGAGAAGTTCTAGGTATATGTAAGCCATATCTGCCAAGGCTTTGATGTTCTAGGCACAAGAGCAGTTATCCTAACAACTGTTTAGAACTGAAAGAAACATGAGTGTCGTAGCGCATACCTTTAATCTCAACACTTCAGAATTTTAGAATATCATTTTTCCTTACTGCTGAGTAGTATTCCATTGTGTAGATGTACCACAGTTTGTTAATCCATTCTTCAGTTGAGGGACATCTAGGTTGTTTCCAGGTTCTTGCTATTACAAATAATGCTGCTATGAACATAGTTGAGCTAATACCTTTGGAGTGTGAATGTGCCTCTTAAGGGTATACACCCAGAAGTGGTATTGCTGGGTCCTTGGGGAGATTGATTCTCAATTTTCTGAGAAACCTCCATATTGTATTCCAAAGTGGCTGAACAAGCTTACAATCCCACCAACAATGGAGGAGTGTTCCCCTTGCTCCACATCCTCTCCAGCATAGGCTGTCATCTGTGCCTTTTATCTTAGCCAATCTAACAGGT
>PVIH01027963.1:0-15994 GCA_004025045.1 Sigmodon hispidus | reverse complement strand
GACAGTGAGTTCAAGTTTTGTTTCCCTGGCTCTGCTCTGCCTGGGTTGGGAGGAATAGGTCAGTATAGTGCTAACATTCACTGCAGATCTTGAAAGCTTAACAGACAACCAGAACACATCACGAATCTCAACATTTTCATCTCTGTATACAAGTTAGGTTCTTGAGCATCAATATAACAAAAACAGGAGTGAGCTCTCTCCTGCTCTCTGAGGCTAAGCAGACTCTAAGAGTGCTGGTAACAGGTGAAGTGCGTTTTGTGAATTCTTTTAAAAAAAAAAATCCTCAAGAGAGATTCTGAGAGATAGTAAAGCAAGTGATTTTCCCTGAGACAAAAACTCATAGAAGAGCCTCAAGAAGAGATGGCAAGATGTGTTGTAAGTATGTCTCTACTCAGAGACTACGCTGTATGTCATCTAAAAGATTATATATTTGATCTGCACACCTTTTCATTTATGCTTCTCATTGTCTTGCATAAGAAATTTATTTCTAGTGACCTTTGTCTCAATTTTCTTCTTATGAGTGTCATTATTGAGTCTTCAAGGACATATTGTTCACAGATTGAGTACTTTCCACTATTCTATTGTTTCCAGCTCACTTTTACCAGGGCATACATTCTCATTTAACTGATGTTTTTATCACTGAAGTTTCCATCATGACAGATAAATACTGAAACTTGTTGATACTCAATTCCTACAGAGTTATAGTCTCATATATCAAGAGGAATATGGCATGGATTTTATCTGAGAGTTCTGTCGCTTCACTGTCCTATGAAAGTCTACATTCAAATGCATGGAGTACATTCCTAGCATAACTCATATTTATGAAAACATAGAAATATAAATGGCCTACTCTTCTGGATTCCAAACCTAAATATGTAAATATTTGAGAGTCTAGAATGTGGCAGATATATGTAGCTTGAACTTAGAACGAAGCTGATGATGTTTACTGACCTGTTATCATTATAGTTTACTTGGTTTCTTTCTTAGAAAGTCACTATCTCAGCATTTATGATGTATTCATTTGTGGCCATGTCATCACTTTATCTCAGTGTATTGATGCTCACTAAATTCAAATGTACTGATGCTGTATGACAAAGTTTACCACTAGAGATAATTATTTTCTCCCTTCTATGCCTTGTTTTGTATATAGTGTTTCATTTTCTGCCTAAAATGGACAGGAAATCACTGTGTTGTGTCAGATTTCTGTAATTAAAAAATTCAAAAAAAGTTCAATACTTTAAAGTATTGAACAACTGATGTGCATTTACCATTATATCTTATGCATAAACTCAACATTGCTCTAATTATTTTGCTTTGGTCAACTGTACTGGAAAAGGCGAATCTCACTCCCTTCACCCCAGAGTCTCAGTTGTTTACCTGTGGAAATTTACAAAAATAGATGTGTCTTATAGTATTATGTTTATTTTTCCTTTTGGTGAAAAGTTTTTCCCTGATATATTATATTCTGATTATGTTCTTCTTTCTTTACTATTGACAGTTCTTCTACACCTTTCCTTCAATCTGAATTTCACACTTTCTGTTTTACTTTATTTTTTTAAAATTTTTAATTATGTATAAAGTCACATTTTCTATCCGTTTATATCTTTATTCAAGATCCTTTCCCCCTCCCACCACATCAGTTCTCTCTCTCTTCTCAACATCTCCCCATTTCCTCCCCAGCATGGGCAGGAGGTCCCAAGGTCTCAAAATTGCTCAGTTCAGCCTCCACTCCCGGCAGATCCAGTTTTCTCTTCCGAACATCAAGACTGAGTCAGGTGTTCCTCTAGGGGGTGTGGGATCCCAGGTGCCACTCCAAGGTGGTTCAGATCCCAAGCAGTTCAGTGGCTGTGGTTTGCAGCTTGGGCATGCTTTGCTTTTTGTTTTCTTTTTGTTTGTTTGTTTAGAGTCCACTAAAGAGTGAGTATATTCCCTGCTTATCTTTCTGGGTTTGTGATACCTCACTCAGGAGGATATTCTCCAAATCCATCCATTTGCCTGCAAATTTTAGGATATCATTTTTTCTTACTGCTGTGTAGTACTCCATTGTGTAGATGTACCACAGTTTGTTAATCCATTCTTCAGTTGAGGGGCATCTAGGTTGTTTCCAGGCTCTTGCTCTTACAAATAATGCTACTATGAAAATAGTTGAGCTAATGCCATTGGATTGTGAATGTGCATCTTTAGGGAATACACCCAGAAGTGGTATTGCTGGGTCCTTGGAGAGATTGATTCTCAGTTTTCTGAGAAACTGCCATTCTGCATTCCAGAGTGGCTGAACAAGCTTAAACTCCCACCAACAATGGAGGAATATTTCCCTTGCTCTGCATCCTCTCCAGCATAGGCTGTCCTCTGTGTCCATTAACTTAGTCAATCGGACAGTGTCAGGTGGTATCTCAAAGTTGTTTTGTAGGAGGTTTAGTTTATTTGGTGTTCTGTAAGCTTCTTTTTTTCTGATGGATCAGACTCTTAACAATTTTATTGAATTTTCTGTCCTGTTTTCAAAAATTACAAGAAAAAATGACTTTTCCAAGCTCACTAAATTTTTAGTACCTTATTTATCTCATCTATGACACATATATGGGTAGTTAAAAAATTATTAGATTTTAGACACCAAGGCTGAGATAGCCAAATGTGTAATTATATAAAGGTGTTTAATTTGTAGCAATTTTAAGACTCATTAAACTGTTTTTCTAACTAATAGCCACCAAGTTTTTTACTCTTTCCCATAATAATATTACTTCAAAAAATTGAGGATTCATTAAATTAAAAATGCCTTCACATAGTAAAAGCAAATGATAATGGCATAATACATATAATTATACTAATAAATAATAAATTTGTTAAAGCAGATATTCAATAATACTGCATGCATGAATACTTATATTTAAATACTTCATATATTATCATTACCATACTGTGTCTACTTTGTTAATACAATTTTTTTTCTTTATTTTTTGAGGATTAAACACAAATGGCAAATTCTTAACCAAATTAAACAAAAAAAGGGAAGACCTACTTCAATAAAACTAGAAATTGAAAGGCAAACATTGTAACAGATATTAATGAAAATCCCAAAAATCATAAGGGCATAACATTATAAATTTGTTTCAATAAATTGAAGATTCTCAAAAAAAAAATGGTAAGGTTTTAGATAGCAAAATTAAACCTAAATTCAATTAATGATTTTAACAAATGCATACTTTGTGACCTTAAAATACTAATAAAATATTCCATACTAAAAATGAAAAACAGCAATAACAAAAACAAGCACAGGAAAATATGACTTACTTCCAAATTCTACCATAAATTAAAAAACTACGACAAATACATATCATATTATTCCGTATAACTTAAAAAAAAAAACAAGCCATTCAAAGTTACAAAGCCAGTGAAACCCTGATAATAATCATAGTATTTATTTTTTCTTTTTTTAGTTTACATATATATATATATATTATTTGGTGTTTTTACATCATGCACCTCTTCATACTCAGATATCAGATTTCTCAGTATCATGACCAATCTTATGATCTCCCAATTTACAAAACTGCCCATTCATGGTGCTTATTTGCTTACTGGAGCATAATTAATCTCCCTGTGGCCAAGCCCTTTAAAAAAACAAGTCTTTCCTTACCCATCCCTCTGCCAGAAGCCAACAATACAGAACTGAGACATTGTGACACTTAGCAGTGTTCTAGCCTTCAGATCGTCTGTACAGTGACATCTCTCTCTTTTACATATATTTTTTTAAAGTCCATTAATGAGTGAGTGCATCCCCTGCTTCTCTTTCTGAGATTGTGATACCTTGCTCAGGAGGATATTCTCCATATCCATCCATTTGCCTGCAAATTTTAGGAGATCATTTTTTTCTTACTGCCGAGTAGTACTCCATTGTGTAGATGTTTAACAGTTTGTTAATCCATTCCTAAGTTGAGGAGCACCTAGGTTGTTTCCAGGTTCTTGCTATTACAAATAACACTGCTATGAACATAGTTAAGCTAATATTTTGGGGGTTTGAATGTGCGATTTTGAGGAATATGGCTGAGTGGTATTGCTGGGTCCTTGGGGAGATTGATTCCTAGTTTTCTGACAAAAAGCCATACTGCATTCCAAAGTGGTTAAACAAGTTTACACTCCCACCAACAATAGAGGAGTGTTCCCCTTGCTCCACTTCCTCACCAGCATAGGCTGTCATCTGTGTTTTGATCTTGGCAATTCTGACAGGTATAAGGTTGTATCTCAAAGTTGTTTTGATTTGCATTTCTCTGATGGCTAAAGATAGTGAGCACTTTTGCAGGTGCCTTTCAGCCATTTGTAATTCCTCTGCTGAGAATTCTCTTTTTAGATCTGAACCCGATTTTTTGATTGGGTTATTCAAAGTTTTGGGCTCTAGATTCTTGAACTCTTTATATATCTTAGAGATCAGTCCTCTATCACTTGTAGGGTTGGTGAAAATCTTTTCCCATTCTGTAGGCTGTCATTTTTTCCTATTCACAGTGTCCTTGGCTTTACAGAAGCTTCTTAGCTTCAGGAGATACTACCTATTGATTGTTGGTCTTGGTGTCTGTACCACTGGTGTTGTATTTAGGAAGTGGTTGTGTGTGCCAATTCGTAGAAGTGTATTTCCCACTTTCTTTTCTATCAAGATCAAAGTGGCTGGGTTCATGTTGAGATCTTTGATCCACTTGGATTTGAGTTTTGTGCAGAGTGACAGGCTTGGATCTATTTGCATTTTTGTATACACTACCATCCAGCTATGCCAACACCATTTGTTAAATATACTATCTTTTTTCCATTGAATGCTTTGGGCCTCTTTGTCAAAGATAACGTGTTCATAGGTTTTTGGGCTAATGTCTCAGTTCTATTCCATAGATCCACAAGTCTGTTTTTATGCCAGTACCAGGCTGTTTTTTATTACCGTTGCTCTATAATATAACTTAAAGTCAGGGATGGTGATACCTCCTGAGGTTCTTTTGTTGAGTAAAATTGTTTTGGCAATCCTAGCTTTCCTGTTAATCCAAATGAAATTTAGTATTGTTCTTTCAAGTTCCAAAAAATATTGTGTTGGGATTTTGATGGGTAGTGCATTGAATCTGTAGATTGCCTTTGATAGAACTGCCATTTTTACTATGTTGATCCTACCTATCCAGGAACATGGGAGAGCTTTCCATTTTCTGATATCCTCTTCAATTTCTTTCTTTAATGATTTAAAAATTTTGTCAAATAGGTCTGTTACTTTTTTGGTTATAGTTACTCCCAGGTAATTAATACTATTTGCAGCTATTAAAAAGGGTAATGTTTCCCTTATTTCTTTTTCAGTTTTTCTATTTTTAGTGTATAGAAGGGCTACTGATTTCTTTGACTTAATCTTGTATCCAGCTACATTGCTGAAGGTGTTTATCTGCTGTAGCAGTTCCTTGGAAGAATTTTTTTGGGTCATTTATGTATACAATCATATCATCTGCAAATAGAGGTAGCTTCACTTCTTCTTTTCCAATTTGTATCCCCTTAATCTCTTTTCATTCTCTTGTTGCTTTAGCTAAAACTTCAAGAACTATGTTGAATAGATAAGGGGAGAAAGGACATCCATATCTAGTTCCTGATTTTAGTGGGATTGCTTTGAGTTTTTCTCCATTAAGTTTGATACTGGCTGTGGGCTTCTTATAAATCGCCTTCACAAGAAATACCTTTTGGGTATTCTCCCTCTATTCCTGTTCTCTCCAGGACTTTAATCATAATGGAGTGTTGGATTTTATGAAAGGTTTTTTCAGCATCTAAGGATATGTTCATGTGGTTTTGTTCCTTTAGTTTGTTTATATTATGGATAACATTTACAGTTTTTTGTATGTAAAAACCAGGCCTGCATTTCTGGGATGAAGCCTACTTGGTCTTGGTGGAAGTGGGAGAGTTCTCATCTCACTTTCACCCTTGGATAGGTCAACCAGACAGAAACTCAACAGCAAAATAAGGGATCTAGTAGAAATTATCACACAAATGGACTTAGTAGATATTTACCAAACCTTCCACCCAAACAAAAAGGAATATATGTATTTCTCAGCACCCAATGGAACTTTCTCTAAAATTCACCACATACTAGATCATAAAGCAAATATCAACAGGTACCAAAAAATGTGTATAACACCTTCTACCATTTCAGATCACCAGGGGCTCAAGTTAGAATTCAACCACATCAAGAATTACAGAAAGCCTACCAACTCATGGAAACTAAACATCACTCAACTGAATACCTCTAGGTCAAGGAAGAAATTAAGAAAGAAATCAAAGATTTCCTCAATTCAATGAAAATGAATCCATGACATATCCCAAGTTATGGGATACAATGACAGCAGTCTTAAGGGGAAAAATCATAGTACTAAATGCCTACATGAAAAGAATAGAGAAATCCCACACAAGAGAACTATCAGCACAGCTGAAGACCCTAGAACAATCAGAAGCAAACTCACCTATAAAGAATAGATGGCAGGAAATAATCAAACTTAGAGCTGAAATCAATACAATTGAAACGAAAAGAACAATACAAAGAATCAATGAATCTAAGAGTTGGTTCTTTGAGAAAGTTAACAAGATATATAAGCCCTTAGCCAAACTAATCAAACAACAGAGTGAGAGTGTTCAAATCAACGAAATCAGAAATGAAAAGGGTGACATAAAAACAGATCTCCAGGAAATACAGAGAATTATAGTTTCTTGTATTTCCTTTTTTTCAGGGGGTGGTTCTTTTGTGGAATTATCACATATCTGTTGTTACATGACTGTTTCTGGTTTCCTTAGGTTGGAGTTTTCCCTCTAGGGCTTTTTGTAGGGTGGGATTTGTGGTTAGGTGTTGTTTAAAACTGGTTATATCATGAAATACCTTGCTTACTCCATCTATGTTGATTGATAGTTCTGCTAGGTATAGTAGTCTAGTTTGGCATCCATGCACTTTTAATGTCTGTATAATGTCTAACCAGGACGGTCTTGCTTTCATTGTTTCCATTGAATAGTCAGGTGTTATTCTGATGAGTCTGCCATTATAGGTGATCTCATCTGGTTCCTTTGCAGCTCTTAAGATTTTTTCTTTGTTCTGTTGGTTTAGAGGCTTAATTGTTACATGGTGAGGACACTTTTTCTATGGGTCTAGTCTGTTTTGTGTTCTGTAGGTTTCCTCATTTTTATAATTATTTCCTTCTTTAGGTTAGGGAAGTTTTTTCTATGATTTTGTTGAATATATTTTCTGTGCCTTTGAGCTGGTGTTATATTTCTTCTTCACTTCAAATTATTCTCAGGTTTGGATTTTCATGGTGTCCCAAATTTCCTGGACATTTTGTGTTGTGACTTTTTTGTTTTATGTGTTTTATTATTATTATTATGAATAAAGAAGTCACATTTTCTATACGTATATATTCTTTTTCAAGATCCCTTCCTCCTCCCACCACAGCAGGTGATTCTCTCTTCTCCACATCTCCCCATCCCCGCCATGGGCAAGTGATCCCAAGGTCCCAATATGGCTTAGTTCAGCCTCAACTCTTAGCAAATCCAGTTTTCTCCCCGCAACATCAAGACTGAGTCAGGTGTTCCTCTAGCAGGAGTGGGATCCATGGTGTCAGTCCAAGGTGTTTCTGATCCCAAGCTGTTCAATGGTTGTGGGTTGCAGCTTAGGCATGCTTTGCTTTTTTTTTTCTTTTTTTTTCTTTTTTTTTTATTTGCCTAGAGTCCACTAATGAGTGAGTACATCCCCTGCTTATCATTCTGGGTTTGTGATACCTCGCTCAGGAGAGTATTCTCCAAATCCATCCATTTGCCTGCAAATTTTAGGATATCATTTTTTCTTACTGCTGAGTAGTACTCCATTGTGTAGATGTACCACAGATTGTTAATCCCTTCTTTAGTTGACAGGCATCTAAGTTGTTTCCAGGTTCTTGCTATTACAAATAATGCTGCTATGAACATTGTTAAGCTAATGCTTTTGGAGTGCGAATGTGCATTTTTTTTTTTAACGCATGTACCTATTACCACTATCGAGTCTTGCACTCCAGAAATTCTCTCTTTCATCTTTTGAATTCTGTTGGTTATGCTTGAATCTGTGGTTTCAGGTGAGTTTGTCAGGTCTTCTATTTCTATTTTTGTCTTGGTTTGTCCGTCTTTATGGTTTCTATTTTCAGTTTTTAATACTTGGTAACTTTCTTTCGCCTGTTTTTTTTTCTTGTTTGTTTGTTTTTGTTTTTGTTTTTTCTTGGTTTTTTTTATTTTCTTTCAGGGCTTTTTTTGTCTCTTGCAATTTTTTGTTTATATTTTCTTCTATTTCTTTTAGGAAGTTTTTTGTATCCTCTTTGAAATCTTCTATTAGTTCCATATAGCTGTTTTTAAGGTTGTTTTCTTCTGCTCCCTCTTTGTTGTTATGTTTAGGTCTTAAAGCTATAGAACTACTTCCTTCTACTGGTGATATCTTGTTGGCCTTTGCATTGTTGTATGTATGTTTTTATTTCAACAAGCCCATGCAAATGTATAAAACTAAAATCACCAGAGGAGATGAAGTATAAGACAAAATAATCATGTGAAAAACAACATGAAGGACCAAGATCTATAGATGAAATAAAATGCTTTTTCTAAAATCTCAGTTCTAGTAGTAGTGGTAAAAGGTAAACATGTTTTTATATATTTACTTTCTACATTGACATGATATTTTTCTACAATTTATTACAGTAGCTGTCTTCTAAAAAATTTGTCAGGAACTGTGAATGGCAGTTTACTTTACTGTTTAAATTAAGTGTCACTAAAAAGCTATCTTTATTCTTCCTCATATATCTCTTTGTTTAGGAAAGAAATATATACAGTTCACAATTAATTATTGAATATTTGTGCATTAACGTTAATGAGAGATATTGGTATAGAAATTTATTCTTTGTTCAGTCTTTGTGTGGTTTTGGTGTTAGGGTAACTGTGGCATCTTAAAATAAATTTGGTAGTATTCCTTCTTTTTATATTTTGTGAAATAGTTATAAGCATATCATTATTAGCTCTTCTTTAAAAGAATTTCTAGACTTCTTCATTAAAACAATTAAGCCACAGTAATTAGTTTTTCTTTGTCTCTCCAGCCAGTTCCCTAGTCATTACATGGAGACTTCTTAATAATGATATAAGATCAGCCTTACCTTAGGCTTGCCCCACAAGTTTTTATAACTTAATTTAGACCATTTATACTTACCTATGGTATCAGGTATTAACTCATCTCAGTATTGCCTGTCATGCTTTCTCTGTATCTGGTTGGTGATGTAGCATTCTTCTGAGAAATCTCTCTATCCATATATGTCCTGCCTAAATCATTGCCTAGTTATTGGTCATTTAGATTTTTATTACATCAAAAAATGACATATCTTTCCACAGGATAATCAAATATCTCACAAGAAGCCGTGGTCTTTGAGTATTTTTTCAGATAAATTATATTTAAACTTTTATTATACTTCTTTGTCTGCAGTTATTACTTTCTACTTTTATTTTTGTTGTACTCTAAAGTAAATGCAATTCATACTCTGATGTATTTGAAGTTAAATTTTCAAGTCATGAATCTGAACATCGTTGAGAAGGTTCTTGTTTTTCATCCTCTGCTGTTGCTAGAATTTTCTTTTGGCTACATTCCTTCTATACTTGCATTTTAGTTTTTGTTCATATATCAGAAACAACATTGGACCATTACATTGTACATAATTTATCATCAAAATAATCTAAAATTACTTGGATTCATTTTTGAATCTTACTTCTCTAAATCCTGTAATTCTCTGGATTCAATGGTAACTAACCTTAGGCTGGCTGCCAAAGATCATGCACTATGCTTTTATTAAAAATCTATTCAAAATTGCATTTTAATATTCAGGAGCTGCTTCTTAAACATGCAGCCCCAGTTTCTTGAATATACATTTCTTAAAACTAGGAGATTGGGTATGAATAACTCTTAACATAGTATAAAGTAGACTAAATATAAGATTGCATGTTGTTTACTCTCCATCCTGATATGCTCTTCTAATAATTGTCACAGCCCACCTGCTTTATCTAGTACTTTTCTCTTTGTTTCTATTGTACTTTCTGGGGAAGAGATGAGGAGAGTGGGAAAAGAGAGAGTGACCAGGAGAAGTTGGGAGGGGGAAGGGAGTTTGAACAAGGGCGTATATGGATAAAAACTGAGACTATTCAGAAATAAAATAAAAATAATAAAAAACAGAAATTTCTTTATTATGTTTTGATAGATAAAGCAATGGGAAATTGAGGAAATGATATGTTGCATCATTCCTGGTTATAAAAGGACAAATAAAAAGAATGTGAAGAATATCTAGAAACTAAGAACCAGACTCAACTAGAGGTCAGTGTGAACACTTTTTGTCTCTAACATATGCTCCTATGTTTAAATAGCATTGGTTATCATGTAAGATTACATTTTCTTATAAACTTCAAAAAAGAATTAAGAGGTTTGCAGACCTCTACTTTTTATTTAAACAGGAAGTTTACCAAGCCACCTTGTGGTTGAATAGTATCTTTGGGAACTATAGGATAATAAATGCTTGTTTGAGTCACTAATTTTAGCTGAGATAATAAATAAGTAGAGCTGCTGATTGGGGAAAAGGATAGAAAATTATAATGCTTAATCATAATTTTTAATTTTGCCAGATTGAGAAAACCTTAGAGAATTAGTGGAGAGTAGCTTAGATGAATCTGTGAGATTACCAGCAGTGTGAATTCATATGGAACATAAATATCAGGAAAAGGTCTATGATGAATGTGGGTAATAACATCTGATAGGCTGGTAAATTAAAGACAGAGTAAATAAAAGAGTGAAAGAAGGTGGAAAATTTAATTTCCTCTTAAGTGAGAGTATCTATTGCTGCTGGTTGTGCTTCAGGTGGAGGCAAAGATACTGGGCTGAGCTCTTAATCTAGCTGAGAGTGGGGGAAGAGAGTCTATATGAGCAAGGGAATAGGGATTACAAAGAATATTCTCCTGTGATGGGTAGCTGGAGCTCAGGGAAACTCACTGAATAAAGAATAACCACTGGGAAACCAACAGGAAAAGGATTTAGGCCCTCCAAGGGTAGGCAACTGTCCATTTGCATGGACAGAATGTGGAGGGGTGGAATCAGACTGTGTTTCTGTGGATAGGCTGACACCTAAGAGCCCATTTTCATCAGAGGAATACCTGACCCATTCCTGATATTAGGATTAGAAAATTGAATTTACCTAAAGTGGATGCATCATGCTGAGCTGACCCATCTTGGAATTTCTTGCCTTTTTTTGAAGAGAGGATGGGGAGGAGGAAGGCTGAAGACTAGCTGGGAGTGGTTGGGAGGAGTGAAGGGAGAGAGAGCAAGGGAATACATGGATAAAAAGACTTTAATTTATCAATAAAAAGTAAAAAAAATCTATAAAACATACACACACACACAAGATTTAGTAGTATAGTTTACAGGCTGTGGTCCAGCTAGTCCAACAACATGGCTGTCTACCAATGAATGATTCAAACATCCAGTAGTTATTCAGTCCATTAGACTTGATGTCTTAGCTTGTATTTAGCATATACCATTATGCAATTGAAGATATACATAGTCTAGTGAGAGCAAGAGCAAGCAAGCAAAGAGAGAGCAGGCTTCTCCCTCTGTCCTTTATATTGACTGTGAGCAGACTGTATATGGCCCACATTAAAGGTAGATCTTCACACCTCAAAGATGAAATAGAAGTGGGTCTTCCTACTTCAAATTTTTCAGTTAAGAAAAATTTCCTCATAGGCATGCCCATCTATTTGAGTTTTAGTCAATTGCAGATATAGTCAAGTTGACAACTAAGAATGGCCATCAAACAGTACATCATTGTTGGGAGGTAATGACATCAGGAACTTGAGGAATAGAAACATATTTTATCCACAGTCTGGAAGCAGAAAGTGATAAGCTGTCTTAGCTAGCTGTCCTTTTTTATGCAGTCCAGAACTCTAGCATATGGAATGGAAGTGCCCAAGTTGTAGGTGAGTCTTCCCTCATCTAAGAGGTTAACAAATACAGATAATCCTTCACAGGCTGAATATAGTAGTCTACATTGACAGTCATGATGTCTTTGTATCTGTACAACTTCTGACATGGACCTTTCTGCTTTCATTGTTTCATTGAATAATTTGGTGTTATTCTGAGGTGTCTGCATTTATGGCTAATTTTACTTTGCAGATCTTAGTATTTTCTTTATTCTGTATGTTTAGTGGCTTGATTATTATGTGGTGAACAGACTTTTTGTGGTATCTAATCTATTTAGTGTTCTGCAAGCTTCTTGTGTCTTTATAAGTATTATCTTCTATAGGTTGGGAAAGTTTATTTCTATGAACTTTTTGAATATATTTTCTGTGTTTTTGGGCTGGTATTCTCCTTTTTCAATTCCAATTATTCACATGTTTGGTATTTTCATGATGTTCCATATTTCCTAGACATTTAGGGTTATGACTTTTTTTGATTTTAATGTTTTCTTTCACTGGCATATCGATTTCCACTATTAAATCTCCACAGTAGGAATTTTCTCGTCTATCTCTTCATTCTGTTGGTTATGCATGCATCAGAAGTTCTGATTTGTTTCTTCAGATTGTCTATTTTCAGAATTGCCTTAGTTTGTGTCTTCTTTTAATTCAGTTTTTAAATCCCGATGTGTTTCCTTCCTCTGTTTAATTTTTTTTCCTTTTTGTCTAATTTTTCTTCAGGAATTTGTTAATCTCTTCCTATTCTTTGTTTGTATTTTTCTCTATTTCTTTAAGGGAATTTTATATCCTCTTTTAAGGCCTCTATTATTTTCATAAAGTTGTCTTTACGGAAGTTTTTTTCCTGCATCTTCTGCATTGCCATCCTCAGGTCTTGATGTTTTAGAACCACTAGATTCTTCTGGTGGTACCATGTTGGTCTTTATGTTTTTATATGTATTCTTGCACAGTTTCTGTCTCTTCCTTCCTGAGTTCACTGCAGAATTTGTCTGAATGTCAGAGAGCTGTTTGTTTTCCAGTCTTTGTGTGTCTGTGTCTCAGGAGGCCTCATTTGGTCCAGTCTGGGTTCTTGGTCCACTGGGAGGTAGTATATCCTGTGTCACCATGACCCCTCTTAATCCAACTAGTAATGACACACTGTGGGCTTCAGGTGGCTGCTTTTGATTCAGTAGGTGCTAAGAAACATAGGTACTCAGGTAACTGTTCTTGATCCAGTAGGAACTGATGAACTCTTTTAGTATCTTAATCTTATTGTCTCTTATTCTCTTAGGCTGCTGTTGGCCAGGGGCCTGTAAGTTTCCAGTTGTGCACAGTGTTTCAGAGACTGTGATCTCTACTTGCCCTGGGTGGGGTGATACTCATCATTTAGTCTGCTGTGGGTTGGGGGTCTGTGGGTTTTCTGTTGACACTTACATTGCTTAAGTCACTGGGTGATGATATAGGTTGGGTAATGAGGTAAGGTATTGAAGCTAGGGTGTCTAGAAGCTGGGTTATACTGGGGATTAGGGACTGCAAGGAATTTTCCTGCTGGTTTAGAATTAGGGCAGAGCCAAGCAGAAATGGGATTCCAAGGACTATGCCCCAGGACCCTGGATGATAGACTTGTCTCTTCTAGGCCTGGGCAGGGTGTTTCTCACTTCTTAGCCTGCTGTGCTGGTCTTTGTTTTTGAATAAAAGGGGTTTTTATTATTTATATTTCCTTAGGAGTCAGAGGTCCATTTAAATTGTTTGTCTGATCATTATTTGATTGGCAAAAGATAAGTATCAAGAACTTTGTCGATTACTATTAGATTTTCTAATTTTGTAGTGTCTAGGTTTTTGAAGTATGATCTAATGAGTCTTTGAATTTCCTCAATGTCTTTTATTATATCACTGTTTTGTTTTTGATTTTTTTCAATTTGTGTACTCTATCTTGCTTTTTTAGTAACTTTATACAGAAATTTGCCTATACTACTGATTTTCTCAAATAAACATCTCTTTGTTTTATTTATTCTTTGTATAGTTTTTGTTGTTTCTATTTTATCAATTTTATCTGACAGTTTGGTTGTTTTTGCATCTACTTTTCTTGTGTTTATTTGCTTCTTTTTCCTTTTGAGCTTTCAGGTGTGATGTTTATGTTACCATTGTGACACCTCTCTAAGTTCTTGATGCAGGTACTTAACTTTTGTCTTAGCTCTGCTTTCATTGTGACCCATACATTTATCTATTTGGTGCATTCATTTTCATTGGAACCTAGAAGTCTTTAATTTTCTTTGTTACATCTTACATGATCAGTATAAATTTGTTTAGTTTGTGCAAGTTTATAGGATTCTTTTTTTTTTGTGGTTGCTGAAATCCATCTATAATCAATGGTGGTCTCTTAGGATTATGGCTGTTATCTAAATTTCATTCTACCTGTTGCAATTTGTTTTGTAATTAAATATGTGGTCAGAATTTGAGACTCTCCTTGAGGTGCCTAGAAAACAGGATATTCTTTGTGTTGAGATCCAATATAATTTACATACCTACTAGAGCCATTTGGTTAATAAACACTGTTATACTCATTTTTCTGTTTAGTTTTTGTCTAGATAATCTGTCTATTAGGAAGTGGCGTTTTGAATTCTCCTGCCAATGTATAAAATAAATGTGTGATTTAACCTTGAGTAGTGTTTTGGGGTTTTTTTGTTTTGTTTTTTTTTTTGTTTTGTTTTGTTTTGTTTTGTTTTTTTTTTTTTAATAAAAAGTACCTGTTTTGGGTATAGATGTTGAAAACTAAAATGGAATAATAAAAGATTTTAAAGAAAAGTATAAAGTATGCTTTCTTATCTTTTTTGATTAGTTCATGTTTGAAATGTGCTTTGTTATATAATACAAGAACAATATGAGCTTGCTTTTGGAAATATTTGATTGGACAATATTTTTCCCGCCTTTTACTCTGAAGGAATATCTATCCTTGATGTTCAGCTTTGGTTTTTGTATGCAGAAGATGAATGAATCTTGTTTTTCAATAGATTCTGACAGTGACTTTTTATTGGGAATTGAGTTTATTGATATTAAAAGATATAAATGATATATGAATGTTGTGTGTGTGTGTGTGTGTGTGTATGTGTGTGTGTGTGGTATGCTTGATTGGGTATACATGTATATATGTTTCCCTACTTTGGGTTATGGTAGATTAGAATTATTTAATGCTTGTGTATTTGTAAATGTGGTTAATCTCCTTTATGGTTGTTCTTTTAGCACCTTCTGTGGAGCTGGATTTGTTGATAGATTTTGTTAAAATTTAATTTTCATGAAATATCTTCTTTTCTCTATCTGTGGTGATTAAAAACTTTGCTGGCCTAGCATCTGTGGTCTCTTCAAGACTTCATCAGATGCATCTAGGCAATTTTGTCTTTAGATTCTCCTGTGAAAAGACTGGTGAAATTATCATAGATATGTCTTAATATGTACTTGGCTTTATCTGTTGCTACATTTCAGATTTTTATTATTTATATGTTCAGTGTTTTGATTATTATGAGGCTTGGATTACTTTTTTGGTATGATATATTTGGTGTTCTGTAAATTTCTTATACCTTTATAGGCATATCCTTTTTTGATTAGGAAATTTTTCTTCTATAATTTTATTAATAAATTTATTTTTGGGCCTTGATCTGGGAATCTGCTTCTACTTTTATTACTGTTATTCTTATATTTTGGTTTTTGCCTCAAGTTCCCATATCTCCTGCATGATTTAAGTTAAAAATTTTATAGATTTAACACTTTCTTTTAAAGACACCCATTTTTTAACAGTGGCTTCAGTGCCTGAGATTCTCTTTCATTTTTTGCATTGTTAATTATTCATAAATATTTAGTTTTTGCTTGTTTACCCACATTTTCCATTTCTAGAATGTAATAAGTTTGTGAGTTTTTTGTTGTTTCCATTTACAATTTCATGTTTTGAACAATTTTATTTGTTCCTGTTAACTATTTGCTTTTTTCTCTTGTATGCTTTAAATCTTTTTAAAGATTTATTATT
>PVIH01027962.1:0-15993 GCA_004025045.1 Sigmodon hispidus | reverse complement strand
CTTAGCAGACATGGTCTTCCACCTTTCTGAGCACTTCTTCGAGAACTCTGAGAAGTTAACAGAAGCATCCGGGTGCTTTTTCTTATGTTCCTCCCGGCAAGTTTGCACAAAGAATGCATATGAGGACATTTTGCCTCTCGGCTTCTTAGGATCTCCTTTGCCCATGTTTAGTTGATTTTCGTCCGCGAGGCACAGAGTCTCCCAGTGCCCGTCGTTTGGCTCTCGCTTGCCCCGGCGCTGTCTCTATGGAGCTCAATGTACTGCAATGGCTGTGAGAGCGGGAGCCAGACGCAGCCTCCTCACTCTCTCCGTTCTGTAACTGATTGGTTGGTTTTAAATTCATCTCTAGAATTGTACTGGGGATGAAGTACTTAGAAAAATCAGCCAGCTCCCATCTGGTAGTCTAGAAAAATCACACCTTCTATGCGTTTCTTATCATGATGACTTAAGGACATTAGAAAACCAACGTAGCCAGGAGGATATCTTAGCTTCCAGCTCAGTGGAATGTTTGTTGTATCTCTTGGAAGAAGCACTTTCCCATCTAGAAGAAAAACTTCTAGGCCAGCAGAGTATATAAACCAAAAAGTAGCTAGTGGGTCACTAGAAATAATGGTGATAGATAAGTACCACCCTTTGGCTCCTAAACCTATAAATTTTGGCTATATGTGTAATAATACCATAAATTGGACACTGATCAAAAGCATGTATCACCTCCCTTAGAACCATGCTCCAAGGTAAATGCTACCTAGTTTGGGCTTAACTGTGACTAAAAGGCCATTCTACTCAGCTGATCCATCAGCTACTTCATGAATGTACAGAGTATCTTAGGACCAGTCGATTGCTTAAAGCCACAGTTATCTGTCTTTGTCTGTGAAGTGCACTCCCTGATCAGAAGCAATGTTATGAGAAATGCTATGATGGTAGATAAGGCATTTTGTAAGTCTACAGATTGTAGTTTTATAAAATACATTAGGCACAGGAAGAGCAAATACATAACCCCAGTAAGTATCTATTCCAGTGAGGACAAAATGTTACTATTCCCACAAAGGAAGTGGCTCAAGGTAGTCAACCAGCTACTAGGTAATAAGCTGATCATCCAAAGAAACGATGTCATATTAGGGGTTCAGTGTTGATCTCTGCTGATGACAAATTTGGCATTCAGTAGTAACCATAGCCAGATCAATCTCAGGGACTAGAATTTCCTGTTGTTCCATTCTATCTATCATGGTAACTTTTTCATGAATTTATATGGCAATGACAGAGATGGCCAGGAAAAGGGCCTCACTCTTCCCCAGACTGTCCATTTTATCTGCTTGATTGTTAAGCTTTTTCTCTGCTAGTCATCATTTGAGGAACAGTTACACAGGACACAAGCATCTTTAAGTCATTTGTCCATTTGAAGAGATCCATCTCATATTCTTTGCCTGAGTATCTTTTTTAACAATTTTCCAATCATGTTCCTTTCAAGTCCACAGCCATCTAGCCAAACCATTGGTTACAGTCTATGAATCAGCATATAATTGCCCAGCTGTCAGTTTATCCTTCTAAGCAAAATGTACAACATGTGCACTGCTCAAAGTTTTGTCCACTCTGAATATTTCTCTTTGCCATTGTCTTTTGAGGTTGTTCCACAAAAAGTTTATGATGCTCCAGGTGATGCCTATGTAGTATGTAGAGCTATCTGCAAACTATGCTCTAGTCTCCCTGCCTAAGGTATCCTGTCATAGAGTGCACACTATGAAGCCTTAGAGCTTAGGACATGAGTCATGTTAGCAGGAGCAGGACTTATTCATAATTTGGGAATTTTATCTGACTTATCTGTGCCTTCAGGACCTTCTGAGGCTTGATAATGCACGTATGCATTCTGTTTGATAACAGATTGTTTTGTGTAAGGCCACCTTTATGTCCTGGTGAGCCAGATGATACCCATCTCATGGGGGACAGCTCTAGTTTCATGGTGTTTCTGCTAAAACTCACTAGGGGGCCAAGAATTATCCTCTAAGAAGAATACTTGTATGCAGGTGACTGCTGAGTCTAGCTTCAAAATCCCAAGGGCCCCCACTATGGCTCTTTCAAACACCATCTACATCTGTCAATCGAACTGCAAGTACCATCTGTTATACTGATTAATATGGCCCATTCAGCAGAGCAGCCTGCCCAGGACCCTGGACTTACTGAAGAGCAGTGTCTGTTCTGTGCCTCACTGAACACTAACAGTTTTCTAGGCACTTAGTATACAAGCTAGAATTACACACCCAAGGGAAGAGTGTTCTGTATCCATAATACAAATAGCTCCACTAAGCATTATGATTCTTTCCTGGTGGTGATAGAGGTCAAGTACGATAGCTTTATCTTTCATCTTAGAAAAATATTTATGCATGTCCCACACCATTGATCTCCTGAAATGCTCTCTGAGATAGAAGGTACTTAAAAATTGGGGTGGGGGGACATATTAATTTCCACCATCTGGTGTTCATATACTTTATCAACAAGTCCAGAATATTCTCTAACTCTTTCTCTCTTAGTCCAACCAGCATGATACCATCAGTATAATGGACCATTATGATACCTTGTGGAGAAGACAGATGATCAAGATCTCTGTAAACAAAGTTATGCTGTAAGTCTGGTGAATTAATATATCCTTGAGGTAGAACTCTAAAGGTTCCTCCTGGTCTTGCCAACTGAAAGCAAATTGCTTCTGGTCAGCCTTATTGGCATGGACAGAGGAAAAAATATTTTCTAAGATTAATAGTTGCATACCAGGTATGGGAAGTAAGGAAGCCACAACTGCATTTGAGATGATCAGCTGCCTTTCTCCATGATCTGTTCATCCTCCGCAAAGGCAAATAGGAGACGTAAAGGGAAGTGTGGTGTGAGCTGCATCTTCTTATGCTCTGAAGTGTCACTAATCTCCATAACCCCATGGGGATGAGGACCTGGGTTTGTTCACTGTCTTCCCTGTAGGAGGAGGTTTAATGGCTTTTACAACCATACTAGCTCTTACTATGCAGGTCAGGGAACAGTGTGTAGAGAGTGTGCCATGTTCTTTGTGTAAGTGTCATAAATATTCATTCTGAGTTGGTGGAAATGACTGCAGAATGGGTTCAGAAAACCAATGGACCCATTTGAGTTGGTGCTTAACTAAAATTCCACAGAATGTTTGACGTTTATAAGCCTGGAGTTGTCTAGGTTAACTGCAGGGCCACAATGCTGTTTGGAATCAAATAACAATTTAAAGCCAGTTTCCAGTAATTCTCAAAAGGACTGATTATTTCCTTTTATCTAGTGTACAATTTTATTGTGAAGGGCTATAGGCTTTTTGGGGGGAACTATGGGAGAGAGATTTTTAGCAACATTTTTGATGCTGTATCCAAATTCCTCTCTGAGTTACATAGACATCCCATCATTTGAGAGGTTCTATGTCTACAAAATGATTCAAGTATTGAAATTTGAAATTGGTTGAAGGAACAACATCTTCTTTCCCCTCCCTCCCTCCCTTCTTCCCTCCCTTCCTTTCTTGGTTTTTCAAGACAGGTTTTTTTTTTTTTTTTTTGTATAGCTCTGGATGTCCTGGAACTCACTCTGTAGACTAGGTTGGTCTTGAACTCACAGAGATCTGATGTCTCTGCCTCCCAAGTGCTAGGATTAAAGGCCTGAGCCATCACTGCTCAGCTGGGATATGATTCTTCACTTCTACAATTCAAGGTAGCCTTTCACTATTTTTTTTCTGAAATTTCTTTGGTTATCTAGAACAAGGAAGACCTTAGTAGGTTTCCTATTTCACTTTTGGGACATAGTGATTAATTAATACCAACAGAAGATTGTTATGAGGATTGCTTTGCCTGTGCTGCCCATGATGGTAAGGATTCTCAACTTGCCTTCAGGGATTAGGGCTGCCATGTGGCCTTTTGCCAGGATCCAGGTAAAATCATTGCAGCCAAGACCACCAGTGTGAGATAGTTTAAGCATTCTGGTGCTCTTATCACAACTTATCTAACTCAATGTTCTTGCAATATTAGTGAAGAACATGTCTTCCAGGCACTTTTCTTGTGGAGGAGTATGTTTTATACAGCAAAGCCACTCCAGCATTCCAGTTTCCCAAGCCCTTGAATCCTTTCATCAACAACCAACCGCAGGAAATGACTCTCCAGATCATTCACTGCAGACCATCTTTTGACCCACACTTGAACCAACCAAACAAACTATTGGCACTTTTTTGACTATATGAATTGCAGCATTAATCCCCAAATCTCTGTTCAATGGGTGCATATTCATAAGCTCAGTTTGATTTAGGTTTATGTTTCTTTGTTTCTTTATAATTGTAGAAGCAATCAGCCAGCAACACTATATTCTGTAGCTTTCCACAAATGTGTCAGTAGGAAGTCATTAACTTCATTGTTCTTCACAGGGTGAATCAGTCTTAAGCATCTATCTTGTGTGGTTCTTTGTGTAGCTCACAGCATAGGTTATCAGTTTCTCCATGCTCTACATGTGGTGTCCTTAGCAATTCTAGGTTTGAGTTGGAGAATCTGCTTCAGATACCACTAAATTCACTATAGAAATCCACCCTTACAAGTATATTGGCTTACAAAAAAAACCCTCCATAATTGTAATTTATCATTAAAAACAGATTCTAATGATGTACACATGATTTCTACTTGTGTCCCTTCTGCAGGGAAAATTGTTTTGGAGTTTTGTTATAGTTTTCTTTGTGTGTGGGGGGGGTGTTTGAGAATGAGTGTCTCTGTGCAGCCCTCCCTATCCTGAAACTTGCTTTGTAGACAAGGCTGGCCTTAAACTCAAGGATCTCCCAAGTGCTGGGATTAACGGTGTGTGCTCCTCACCAGCCCCTCTTGGATTAAGAGAACCTTCATCCTGCAGCTATTGGAAGCAGATGCAGTGTTCCATAGCTAAGCACTGGGTTGAGCTCCCAATCCAGTTCTAACAGAGGGAGGAGAGATTACATCAGCAAAGATGTCAAGATCATGATGGGGAAAACTACAGAGACTGCTGACCCGAGCTATTGGGAGCTCCCTGACTCTGAACTGACAGCTGGGGAACCTACATGGGACTGAACTGTGCCTTCTGAATGTGAATGACAGTTGAATGGTGTGGGCAATTTGTGGGGCCTCCAGCAGAGGGACTAGAATTTGCTCCTAGTACATGAACTGGCTTTTTGGAGCCTGTTCCCTACAGAGGAACATCTTGCTCAGCCTTGATAGTGGGAGGAAGGATATGGCCCTACCTAAACTGGACATGCCAGACTGCATTGACTCACCCTGGGAGTCCTTACCTTCTCTGAAAAATGAATGGAGGGATGGACAGGGCAAAAGCTGGGGGAGGACTGTGAAGAGGGAAGGGAGGGAAGCAGTGGTGGGTATATTTAAAAAATTTTTAAATTAAAGATGGTGAAAAAGGTATATACACCAAACACACACACACACACAAAGAAAAGAAAAAGAAATCCACCCTTATAATTGTGTTTTCCTAGAATCATTCCTAGTATTAATCTACATTAGATAGAGTTCTCTAGAGGAACAGAAGTAAAATAGATACACACTGGGATGGAATTTATAGACCAACAACAGCCGTATGAACACTAGAGATACTGAGAACCTGGTATGTGCATAGTCCTTAAGACTGGATAACGCATGATTCTCTGAAAGTCAGGAGATTATTAGAGATTTGCTGGTCTTTAGTCTGTCAGAAGTCCAAAGAAACTAGGTTACAATGTCAGTGAAGGATGGCAACAGCAGAGGCAGGCATGAGCCACAGACATGTATCAGCAATAATGAAAGGTGGACAGACAAACCCCTGCATGGCTTTCTCCACAGACCTCTTTATATCTGGGATGGTGTGGTACCCTGCAAAGGAGGCTCATTTCCTAGCAGTAACCCCCTCAGGAAGTTATCACTTCTTGTCTTAAGAATCTCCAGAGACTAGTAATTCTTTCTGGCCTCTATAATTTTGTTTCAGATGAGAATTTATTGATTTTCAATCTACAGTTAATGTAGTATTTATCTTTAGCTACTTTCAAGATTTTCTTTGATGATTTTCAAAACCTCACAGACCTCCCTTCTCACAGGCATGTTTCTTAATTAGCCTAAGATCCAATCAAGTTAATAACCAATATTAATCACCATGCCTTGTAAATTAGAACTGTACTCAGCTTGCCAGTTCAAGTGATTTTGAAATTGTAGATACTTTGTTTTGTCTCAAGATGGGGTCTGCTTTGATGGAATTTCTAAGTTTTCTCTGTTTAATGTCATATTCTGCACATATTAGTTATCTTTCTGGTTAATTGTGCTGGTCACACCACCCATGCCCTTTCTTATTTTCTGTGCAGTGGCTATCTCAGTCACAGGGTAGTGGCTGAGATCCCCAGCAGTCACCGTGGGTGACATTTAGAAGCATTGCCTCTGCCTCGGCACAGATCTTTTGTTTTTATGATAAGTGCTTTTCTTTCTTTATGCATTTTATTTGTCCTTAACCAACTCTATCAGATGTAATAACATCACTACTCATTTTAATAAGAACATTGATGTGTACATAGTACACATAGTACATAGTATATTTTTTCGTATCTCTTTACGTTGATAGCACTTCTGACTTTGAACTGAGTTTCTCTGGTGGTGTTTACAGTTGAACCTTGCTTTGAGATCCACTTGGAAAGTCAGTCCTTTCGTCACTGAGTGCGGCTTTCTTCCTCACAAGGTAATGACCAGCATTAGGAGCAGGCTGCTTCATCTTCCACCCTGAGTTTCTTTCCTCGGGTTTGTACCCTTCTTTCTCTTTCACTACTTTCATTGCCTTGTTTGCGGAGGGAGCTGTTGAGTAGCCTTTGGTGTGCCTTTCAGAGGCATTGTACATGGAGCACCCACTGTCTCTAACTAACATCATGTTCTGCTCTGTGATAAGCATGGGAACAAGTCTTCAACTGAGACCTCAGCATCCTCTTCACTTTCGCACACCATTGTCTGGACCGTTTTCATTCTTACGTCAATCATTAAATTGATTTATGAAGTCCTTGAGGAGAACAAAAAGGCTAATGCACTTGCTTATACTTTTGCCTTTCCCCATGTTTTATCATCTTTTTCATTACTCCAGACTTCCCACAATAACCGTCATTTGTGTTCTGCTTGACCAGCGTGCCTAGACATGCTTCAGAATAGGCTAAGTGGCACCAGCATCTGTTCCGTTCTCTCTTCTCTAACTATGTTTCTATTTCTCCTTCCTGAAAAACAAACTCACCATATCTAGGATTCTCACCTGAAAATTCTTTCCTTTCAGGGCTTGAGAAATGCCAGGTATGTCTTTCTGGTCTCCAAGAATGTGACTGATATTTAAATCTGTTTGCCTGTTACTATTTTATTTCTCGTTGGCCACTTTCAAGCATATTCTTTTTAAAAATAATTTGTTTGCTTGTTTATTTATTTTTACCTGAATGTATATCTATGTGAGGGTGCCAGGTCCCCTGGAACTGGACTTACAAACAGTTGTATGCTGCTATGTGGGTGCTCGGAATTAAGTCCTCTGGAAGAATAGCCAGTGCCCCCAACCTTTGAGCCATCTCTCCAGCCCCTCAAGTATATTCTTTATCTATAGTTTTCAAAACTTTTTAAGTCTTCCTTCCTTCCTTCCATCCTTTCTTTCTTTCTTTCTTTCTTTCTTTCTTTCTTTCTTTCTTTCTTTCTTTCTTTCTTTCTTTCTTCCTTGACCACGTTTTACTCTATAACTCTGACTGTCTAGGTAGACCAAATTGGCCTTGAACTCACAGAGATTCACCTGACTCTGTCCCAAGTGCTATGATTATGAGCACCACTAAACTCAGCTAATTTTGAACACTATAATATTGTTAATATGCATCTTTTGTTTTTTGAGACATTGTATTCTATGAGGTTTCTGCTCCCATCTGGGCCAGAGGTTTGACTAGCCTGTGGCCACTCCCTCCCCGCCAAAAATGACTCAGACGCTTTTATTAATTTCATCCTGTTTGGCCTCAGGCACATTGCTAGCTAACACTTTCATCTCAATTCAACACATTTCCATTAATCTATCTGGCCACATGGCCTTGCCTGTGGCTCATCTGGGTTCCTTAAATGGTTCTTACTTGGCAGCTGGATCGAGTTTGTCCGACTCGGCCCTCCTACCCAAATTGCACCACCTACTTCTATGGTGCTGGACATAGACCAAAACAGTTCTTTTATTTACAGACTGATATTCATAGCATACAGAAGAACATTCCCACCACAATATGGCTCATGTTTTCCAGGCCAGCCTAGTAATTGTTTTGGGGTTCTTGATTCTCCTGCCTTTATCATCCAAGTGCTGGGATTATAGGTGTGAGCACCTCACCTGGGTTATATGATGCTGAGATGGAGCCTTGGTCTTTATCCACAGTGGCAAGTAAGTGCTCTACTTACTGAATGGTACTCCTAGGTCCTATTATTATGAATTATGATATGATTTCAATTTCTTTCTTTCTTTAATCCTGTGGGTGCTGTAAGTTGGTGGTTTTCATAAGTTTTTGAAAATTTCAGCTGTTATTTTTGCTCAAGTGCCCTTTTCCCAACGGCATCTCTTACTTCTCCTGCGACTTCGATGGTAATGTTTTTGGAACTATTGTTACTACCTATGCATGTCTGAGTCTTATTTTTGGCCATACTGTTTTCTCTCTTGTATAGACAGGGAACCTTTCAGTGATGTGTTCTCTTTGGATGTATTCTCTGGCATTTTTCTTATTTTTCAGTTCTGTTGTCATTTGGTAATTTTTAGATGCTTTTATTTCCTTGGTAAGCTCTTCTGCTTTAGTTTCTTAATATATATTAATATATAATATATAAATCAGAAAATTTTATACATGAATACAATATGTTTTAATATATAATGCTCTTTTCTTCCCAACTGGCTCCAAATTTACCTCCCACCCCCACTGTCTTCCAGCTCTGTATTCTCTCTTTTTTAAATAACCAGTTAATTTCAATTTGTGCTGCCCTATAGTCATGATGTATTTCCACCCATGGAGCATGGTTCACCTTCCAGGACCACACCATTAAAGAAAACTGATTCTTCTCCCCAGAAGCCATCAACGGTCAACAGCTTGTCAGCCAGAAGTGGGGGCTCCTGAGGCCCTCTCTGCACTGTGGTGGAATTTTGACTGCTTGATCCTATGAAGATTACCACAGTTCTGAGCTCAAGGCTGTAGAAATGCAGTCATAACCAGATGGTACTGTTTTGGTCCAGTATTCCCCATCCTCTTGCTCTGACAACTTTTTTTTCCCACAATTGTCACTGGGCTTTGGTAGAAGGAGTATGATGCAGGCATTCCATCTGTGTCTGAGTTGTCTACAGATGTTATTCTTTGCACATTGACCAATTGTAAGTTTCTGCACTGACTATCACATTCTGTACAAGGTAAGTTCTCTAATGATGTCTGAGAGCTGTAATAATCTATGGGTACAGAGACACAAATTTAGAGTACAATTTGATACTACGTCAATTTAGCAAAATAATGTTAATAGTTTCACCCTGGGGGCCTATAAGGCATCTAACCATGGGTTCTTAGTCTAATTAAAGTGTCAGGAATGTGTTTCCTCAAGTGGAGCTGGCTCTACATCCAATCAGAAAGTAGTTGGTTATTTTATAACATCATGACACTACTATACCCATGGACATATCTTGCCATTCATGTCATTATTATCTCAGGGGTACAGCAGGGGTTAGAATTGCTTACAGTTCAGAGGTTTAGTCCATTATCATTGTTTTGGGAAGCTTGGTGGTATTCAGGGAGACATGGGGCTATAGAAGGAGCTGAGAGTTCCACATATTGATCCACAGGCAACAAAAAGAGACATTGAACCACTAGGCCTGGCTTGAGCTCCTGAGATCTCAAAGCCTACCCCCAGTGACACACTAACAAGGTCACATGTCCTCCACAAGGCCACACATCCTAATAGTACAACACCTGAAGAAGAGCCTATGGAAGCCATTTTCTACCAAACCTTCCCACGGAGCCATTCTCATTTCATCTACCACAAGGAGTGACACGTTTTCATTCCTGAAGGGTCTAGACCCTAGCAATCCTGCCTGGACTGGATGGTTATAGTTTCCTATTGATTTTAATCACAGGGCATGATAACAGCAAAGACAACCTAAGGAATTTCCTGCACTCCAGACACAACAGACATACTCCTCCTCAGCTTTGCTGTGGCGTAGAACTCCAGTCCCCAATTCCAACACTGTAATCCCCTTCTTAGTTTGTTGTCTTAAGGACATCAGAAGTACAAAATAGCAAGGGGGGTCTGAGTTCAAGTTCAATGGAATGTTTGCTGTGCCTCCTAGCAGGAGATAGGACTTCTGAACCAGAAGAATTTAGAATTGTAGGAAAAGGAAGGAGGGCCCATGGGCTGAGATTCCCTATTGATATTATCCAATGTAGCATTTAATTTGTTCAAAAATCTTTCTGTTTATATATAAGGAACAAAATATAATAAGCTTCTGATCCATTTCCTTCCTGGAAACAACATAATTGGTTTTGCAGTATTAGAGTTCCACATGTGTTATTGCCACCATAAAGATCATGTTGCCTATTCTGTCATTCTCTATGACAAATAGGTCTTCTACATGGACCGAAAAAGAAATAAAAAGAGATGTGGTGTGATCCACCACCCCTACCCCTGCATCTTTCAAATCCTTGATGACCACAATATTTTCTATAATTCCACCAGATATTTGATACTATTTTTGGTTTAGTGTTTTCCCTGGTAGAAACAACTCCAATAGCTTTCATTTGCCCTTTTAAACCATAAAAGTCCTCACTCCCTAAGTCACATAGCCAGTGTAGAAATTCTGCCAGTCTCTAAAAATGTCTGTTTAAATTATACATTCTGGAACTAGAAAAATAACCATAGAATCAGTTGAGAGATCCACTAAAGCCACTGAAAATCAGACATCAGCTAAAATGCCATTAATCACCTGACCTTCATAAGCTTTATTTTAACTACAGGGTCATTGTGCTTTGAGGGTCTCCAGATCAGTCTCGGTTCAGAACTCGGATCTGATAAACCTCGGGGGCTCTTGTTGTCCCTTCCCCAGTGTACAGTTACCCTAGTGAAAGGTCATAGTTCTCTCTGGAAGGAGATTGGAAACAGGCTAACAGTAAAACTCAGGTGAGTTTTTCAGTAAGGTCCTTCCTCAGGAGGATTTGGCCTTCTCGTCATTCAAGGGGCTCTGGGTCCACAAACTGGCTCGAGTCTAGAAATTGGCTTATGAACCACACTTCTCCATTGTTATTATCCAATGCAAAATTTCCTTTTATTTGTCCAAGATATTTTCTGCTTACACAATGAAACAAAAACATAGTGGGCTTATTGTTTATTTCATTTCTGAAAACATGATTGACTACTCAGTTCCAATGGTCCCTCCAAGTCATGCCATCATAAAGATCACTTTGCTTGTTTTGCTCAATATGAGTCAGACTATTAAAGAGATTGCTTTGCCTATGCTCCCTATTACAGTAACCATGCTCACTATGTCCCTGATGTTTCAGTACTGACACCTGGCTCCTGACTCTCTGGGTCCTAATTAAATCCATTGCATTTAATTCATTCAGTTGAACAGTGGTGCCTCCAACCTTAAAGCCTGTCACAAGGAGAAGAAGAAGAGCTCTTCAAATGTGCTCAGGTCCTTGTCACCATTTTAGATCTTAAAGCATTAGTGAAGACTATGTGTTCTGGGCCTTCTCATTCTGCAGGATTAAAATTTACACAGTGCCCCCACTCTAGCACTGCAATTTCCCTAAGCTTTAACATTCCTTTATCAATACTAAGTCCAAGGATATCTGGCATATCCAATTCCTTTTCAGTAGGCCATCTTTTGAAAAATGCTTTTGCCAACCAATTAAATTTTGACACTCTTTACACTGTGTAAGCTTCTATATTAAACCTAGGCTCTCTGCTTAGTGAGTCCATGCAGATAAACTCAGCCTGACCTAATTTTATGATACTTCTACCACTATTCTACATCCTGAAATTCCATTCCCCTGCATATTCCCCAGACTACTACTTGAATGAATTAGCAAACTCCTTAAGCTCCTTAGAGGTGTAATACAGCTCCTCATGGACAATACTTTCTATCTCCCCTCTAGTATTTTGCTTAGCCTTGATTCTGGTTATAGAACAAGAGGCAAGTGTTGGTGTATGTGTGCATGTGCGTGTGTGCGCGTGCATGTGTGTGTGTGTGTGTGTGTGTGTGTGTGTGTGTGTTTGTGTGTGTGTGTGTCTTGCCAGTCATCTCCTTCAAGGAAAGTAACTTAGAGCTGTGAGTTCAGCTGACCACAAAGGGTTAATTTTCTCAGACAAGGGCAGAGAGACAATACCTCAGAGAGTGACTTTGGATCCTCTACTTCATCAAGTGAGATAAAATCTTCAGCATCTGAGGGTTCCAAGTTCAAACTCTCAGGAGTATCCTTTCCCACACAGGCCATTCCATGCCACAGGATTCTATCCTTACCCATCAGTGTCCTTCCTTTATCCACTGACACTCTTCAAGGCTGGGACTTATATTTTCACTGTAATTCATCCAAAATGAGAGCTTGGTTTTGATTTTCTGCAACTTGAGCTCTCTGGGAAGTAAAGGAAAGATTCTTGTTTGGTCACACTTAGAAAACTTTAGATCATTTATACGAATCTGGAACCAGCTCTTTTGTTTTCATTGAGCTCATGCTTCTCCTCTGTCAATTCATTCAGAACTTTTAGCAGCAACCTGCTAACATTGTGATTTTCTTCGTTTATCCACAAATTGTCCAAAGGTTTATGCACAGAATTAGTAAACTGTTTGTTACCTACAGCAAGCCCTTCAGATGTACAGGGGCTGCCAGTGCTTTGCATGCTACAAAGGAACCCTTCAGTAGCTGTAAGAAAATTCCAAAATATGTTACAAATACTTTTTAAAAAATTATCCTTACAATTCTGCATCTCAAGAACTATTCCTGGCATTACATTATTATTACTCAGGGCTCTCTAAAGGAGTATATAATATATCACACACACACAATATTATATATGTTAAAAGCAGTTTCATTGTTGGTCTCAATAGTCCAGCAATGGTGTCTCCTGATGTAAAGGCAAGGATCTGGTAGTGGTTCATTCCACAAGACTGGATATCTCATCAGTCTCAATCGATGCTAGAGTCCCAGGGAAGTCCTAGAGAGTTTCCAGTCTTTAGTCTATATGGGACCCTGAAGAATTAGGTCCTAATGCCATTAAAGGGGTGCGTCAGCAACAGGACAGATGAACTTGCCAGCAAGAGTGAGAACAATCAGGCAGACTCTCCCAAATCTCTTCATTTCCTCTTACTTGACTAAAGAGGCAAAATACAGAAAGGGAAAAAAATATTTGCTAGCTATTCATATGACAGAGGGTATTATCTAAAAGTATAAAGAACTTTTTTTAAAAAAATATAAGGATTAAGAAAACAAATAACCCAATTAAAAATGGTCATGGGAAAAATAGAGCATTCTCAAAAGATAAAATATAAATGGTTGAGAATTAAAAAAAAAATGTTTAAAAGGGTTTTTTTTTATTTTACATACCAATCATAGTTCCTCCTCCTACTCATTCTCCAGCTTCACCCCACTTGAACCCCATCTATTCCTCAAAGAGGGTAAGGCTTCTCACGGGGAGTCAACAAAGTATGGCATATCAAGTTGAGGCAGGACCAAGCCGCTCCCTGCTGTATCAAGGCTGAGCAAGGTATCCCTTTAAAGAGAATGGGCTCCAAAAAGCCAGTTCATACACTAGGGATAAATCCTGGTCCCATTGCCAGAGGACGTACCAATGGCCCAAGCCACACAACTATCATCCACATTCAGAGAGCCTAGGAAGGGGAAATAGATAAGATCTCCTGAATAAACTGGGAGCATGGGGAGGGGGTAAGGGAAGGTGGGAAGAGAACAGGAGGGAACTGGATGGTTGACTTGGGGAATCGACAGGGAGGGAGGGCAAGAAAACAGTTATCTTGATAGAGGGAGCTGTATGAGATTAAGGAGGAACCTGGTGCTAAGGAAATTCCCAGGAACTCACAAAAATGACACCAGGTAAGACTCCAAGCAATACTGGGAGTGGGTGCCTGTACTGGCCCTCTTTTGTAATCAAATTGATGACCACCCTAATTGTCATCATAGAACCTTCACTCAGCAACTGATGAAAGCAGATGCAGAGATCCACAGATAAGCACTGGGCAGAGCTCCCAGTTCAGTCAAAAAGAGAGAAGAGGGATAATATGAGCAAATAGGGTCAAGATTATGATGAGAAAACTCACAGAGATAACTGACTGGAGCTACTGAGAGCTTATTGACTCTGGATTAGCAACTGGGGAACCTGCATGGGACCAAACTAGGCCCTCTGAATGTGGATGAGAAATATTTTTTTAAAGTGTTCAGAATCCATATTCCTCAGAGAAATTCAAATTAAAACTTTATATATCATTGTATTTAAGTCAGAATGATTAAAATAAAATGAAAAGGTCAAATGCCATTAAAAAAAACCTAAGAAATATGACAGCAGATGGCAGGAACATGGGGAAATAGGAACAATTATTCATTGTTGATGAGCATAAAAACTGTTGTAGCAACTATGAAAATTAGTGTGGAGATTCCTCAGAAACCTGAAAATAGATTTGCAACACGATACGCTTATGCCACTCTTGGACATGTACTCAAAGGACTCCATACATCTTATTGCAAAAACTATCTGCTTATTCATCTTCAAAGCTGCTAAAAATAAAAACAGACAGAAATTGACACAGTCTAGATGCCAATCAATAGATGAATGGAAAATAAAAATGTAGTGCATTTATACAATGGAATATTATTTAGCAGTTAAAAATAAAATTTGCAGGTAAATGTTTGAAACTGGAAATAATCATTCTAATTCAGGTAACACAATAAGACAAATATCACATTAGATTTTAAACTTTAGATATATATGTATCATTTGGAATATCTACTACTATGGGACAATGTTGTAGGAGAAAATTGTTCAATGGTGGAAAAATAAAAATATAGTGTTATAAAGGGAGGTAGGGGAAAGTTGAACAGGAAGTGGAGGATGAGAGGATGAGGAAGAGGAGGGAACATCGAGGGGAGGTAACTAACACTAACAGCCTTTGTAAAATCAGGTAGAAACCTGCTCCTATAGATGCTTCCTAAAATACATATAAAGAAGGTTTAAATTGAGCTATCTTATAACAGGAGATTAGTACCTCAACTAGACACCAATCACCACCAAATAATAAGCTCAGTACCAGGAATTAGTTACCTTTTTTGGAGTTGTTGGCCAGTGAGTCCCAGGCATCACAGGTATTCACAATGTTGTTGGTTACTATCCACAGGCTTACAATAAGGCACCTCATACGTGAGTCATAGACTTGCTATAAGAATACAGCATCAAAACATCTTCTGATGATATTTCTACGCCCAGGGAACAGCCATTTCTCAGTCTTCTTCAGAGAAACATATTCTTTTTTTTTTAATTATGAATAAAGAAGTCACATTTTCTATCCTTGCATATCCTTATTCAAGGTTCCATCCCCCTCCCACCACATCAGGTCATTCTCTCTTCTCCACATCTCCTCAACCCCCCCCCCATGGGCAGGCAGTCCCAAGGTCCCAAGGTCCCAATATTGCTTAGTTCAGCCTCCACTCCTGGCAAATCCAGTTTTCTCCCCCCAACATCAAGACTGAGTCAGGTGTTCCTCTAGGGGGAGTGGGATCCCAGGTGTTTGTTAGTCCAGGGTGTTTCTGATCCCAAGCTGTTCATTGGTTGTGGTTTGCAGCTTGGGCATGCTTTGCTTCATTTATTTATTTATTTATTTATTTATTTATTTATTTATTTATTTATTTATTTGAGTCCACTAATGAGTGAGTACATTCCCTGCTTGTCTTTCTGGGTTTGTGATACCTTGCTCAGGAGGATATTACTCAAATCCATCCAT
>PVIH01027961.1:0-15997 GCA_004025045.1 Sigmodon hispidus | reverse complement strand
TTATTGCTTCTATTTCAGCTTTTATTTCAGCTTTTAGTTCCTGGCATGTTTCTTTCATAGATTTGTTCATCTCTTCCAATTTTTTGTTTGTATTTTCTTCTATTTCTTTAAGGCTTTTTTTCATATCTTCTTTGAGAGCTTCGATGATCATCAAAAAGGAATTTTTGGTGTTGCTTCCTTCTGTTTCCTCTTCATTGCTTAGTTCAGGTCTTGTATTTGTAAGATCACCACTCTTTTCTGGAATTACCATGTTGTCCTTTGTATTATTATGTAATTTTTTGCACTGACGTTTGCCCATGGCTTCAGTGGTTCATGATTAGATGGGTCCTGGTCATTTGTGGCACTCGGATTTGTTTGTCTCCTGTCACCCCTCTGGTCAGGGTCTTAGTCTGCCCTTCAGAGACCCCTGAAGATGTTGGCTTGCTCAGTTCGAGGTGGCAGTTGGTAACCTTGCAGCTTCCCTCAGCAGGAGCTGCGGGTCTGATGACCTGCAGAGTTTATCTGCCCCTGCTCCAGAGTGAGCTGGGACTCTGCAGACAGCACTTGGTCCCGAGAGCGAAACCGGAAGCTATGGGAACTCAACTCTCCCTCCCAGGCTGGGATATAGGCCCTTGTGCCTGGTGATCCCTCCTCACCTCTGGGCGGTGTCTGAGTTTGTCCTTCAGAGATCCCTGCAGATGTTGGCTTGCTCAGTTCGAGGTGGGAGTGGGTAGACATGCAGCTTCCCTCAGCAGGAGCTGCGGGGCTGGTGACCTGCAGAGTTTATCCGCCTCTGCTCCAGAGTGCGCTGAGACTCCGCAGATGGCCCTTGGTCCCAGGAGCAGAACTGAAAGCTATCACTCACTTACTTTCTGATAGTTCATGCTGCATATTGATGGGAGAATGAGCAGATAGGTTTTAAAATTTGTTTCTCTTTTAAACTTCTCAAATATGTGAGTATATTTAATCAGTTTCAGCATGTTATTTAGTTGCTCACGTACTTTCTGATAGTTCATGCTGCATATTGATGGGAGAATGAGCAGATGGGACACATTGATATAAATGAAGATACACTTATCTTCATTTGTACATATATACATTATTTTAAACTATGTAAATTTCTCAAATACTAAATAAATTTTGAAAGCCTTTATGTGTTCTTTATAATATCTGTAGGTTGCTGGCTTTTGCATATTATTCCTAATGAATACCTAATTCATTTTCAATAGACATGCATAAATTTATGCCAAGACAAATAGAAAGCTATTACTTAGCAAATGGCAAATGAAAGTGGCAGAAAATCTGAATGTGTTTGTTTACACATGTATAAATAACCAGAATCTGAGAAATAAAGGCTAAAAGATGGTCAAAGTTCAAAGCCTACACACTTTACATAGTCAATGTCAGGTTAGCTGGAGCTCTATAGACAAATTCAGTCACTTGAATAATGACAGATAATCAATGAAGCATTACTAATTTAGTTTTTATTTTTAACACACATATATATTATACTCAGAAAAAAAAGATGTTAGATATATGATGATTGCAAAACATGGATAATGAGAAGATATGATAGATACATAGGTATAAATAGATATATATGATAAAGATAAATACATGATAGATAGCAGAAAATATAGGTGACAGAATATAGGTATATAATTGATGAAATTAAAAGCAACATTTTTCACAAAGAAGTCACACTATAGTCAGCATAAAAATGGCAGCCAAAAATGGAAAAGAGATAAAAGAAGCTAAGTAAAATAAGAAAAGCTAAAATAAACTTAAAACCAAGAATAGAGAGCATGAAATCAAGAGAGGAAAGGGCAGAGTCATAAATTAAAAGGGAGAGAGAGAAATAAAGGGGAAATGCTCACTCATGAAGCTATTTGAAGGTGAATGTCCTAGACCAATGTAGAGGAGTACACAGGAACCTGGAAAAACATTTTTGGGAGAATATAGGTAATGCATTCAAAATTATCTAATGATCATATACAATCCTTCAGATGAAATTAATAGAATGTGTATAATTGGAGAAATAGTCCTGTTAGCAGGGCAGAGCTTTAGAAAGGAGCATATATAGGTCTAGATAATTCAATTGTTCTTGTAGAGGATTAATTTAATGGGAAGATGACAGAAATTTTCAAGCATAACCCTAGCGCTGGGTAGGGAATCCACAGGTGAGGAATTTTGTTATTTATCTTGTTTTTTTTGGTAAGTTTTACCACAAATAATGTCAGTTAACCTGTGCTTACAGCCACTCCCAAATCCCTTCCTTGCAGACTTTAATAGTTTCAGGACTTTAATAATTTCTGAGCTATGTTGTCAGAGGATTTTCTCATGCTACAGGGAATGAAGTACTGTCTACACAGGAAGAGGCATGCTGGTGACGGTGAGGATCTTTTATCTTCACACTCCTGCTCTATTATCTGCTCTAAATCTGTATTAGTCTGCCCTAATATGTTTGGACCTTCAAGAGTAGGATGACACAGCTCCTTTTTAGTAGGATTATGTTGTTACATTATAAATAATTGACCTGCCTATTAGTTTAATAAAAACGCTGATTGGCTGAAGGCAGACAGGAAGTATGGATGGGGCTACCAAACTGGAAAAACTCTGGGAACAGGAAAGGATGTGACAGAGATGCCGCAGAGATGGATGGATAAGTAATCAGATGCAGAGGACAACTATGCTGCTCTGAGAAAAGGTACTGAGCTGCATGACTCAACAGGATAAGAATCACGATTAAGTTTAATAGTAAAGAGTTAGCAAGTTATACACCTGGGCCCTAGGCCAATCAGCATAAAATTAATGCATCTGTGTGTCTACAGGTCTGTGAGTCTATGGACTAGAATCTCAAGGATAGGCCAGAAGGTCCAGACCAGGAATCTCATACAACACTCCTTTAAATAAATCTTTTTGTGTCTATGTCTTAGTTTGCTTATTACTGGACAGCTCTGATTGGTATAGACTTTAGTAGTAGGAGTGTCCCCAGTACCTGAAACTTCTATATCTGGCCTGTAATAAACTATTAGTACTCAGAATAGGTATGGAGCTAGGACTTCTGAAAACCAAACTGAGATGGGCTATCATGCCATCCATAGAATTTGTTACTAGACAATTTCTTATTGGAAAAAATATGCAATAGTAGATACACATAACTCTCTCAACAGATGTCTGAAATACATTATGGCTAACAAAGTAAGGATTTGTAGAGGATCCCACTATCTGCTGACTTATACCTCTAAACATTGTTCAGGGGAGCAGTAGGGTTTCTGAGATATTTTAATCCTCACATATCTTAAATCTGACTTTAAAGAGCCCAACATTAAAAACTTATAAGAAAGAAGCACTTAAGATCAATGAGTCAGAGATTGAGAAGATATTAAGGAATACTGGAAGCCACAGATGCATAGGTAAGACAAGAGAATGTCTACCTTAGAGGCATTAGAAAGCATAGTCCTACTGACACTGGGATATTGGACTTGTGGATTTCAGAACTGTGAATGAAAAAGTCTGTTGCTTTAACTTTCCCATTTGTTGGTAACCAGAGCCAAGAGCCATTCATTTACATGGTTGTCCTCACCTAGGGGAAAATACTGATATATGGAGAAGATGTATGTCTTTGGTTTCCTTCTAGAATATTTGTAAATCCAAAGGAAATAGGTTTTTTTTGTTTGTTTGTTTTAAACTTTCTCTTTCTTCTATCATACATCTGTAAGAAGCTCAAGATTATGTAGTGAAAAACTATATAAAAATGACCAGAAAAAGAAAGTGAATTTTTCTCTCTGACCAGACAGTGTTAGGAATATTACTGTTACATAGTATGACTGTGATAATGAGCAGAGAAACTGGAGAACATGACCAGAGAAGACTAAAAAGGAAGAAAGAAAGAAACCACATTGTAATTGCATAACATCTTGATGCTAGTGGATATCTGTACAGTTCCAAGTTCCTCACAGAAGCATCTGCCTTCTTACTTTATGAGACTGACAGCTGCTTAATGGTACCCCAGGTGGAATCTTAATTGATAACATAGTACTTATCCTGAAGAACAGTGTAGAACATGTTTGGCATATCTCAAATGAAACCATATTCAGCCTAGGCTTCCTAGGAGTAGTAACAAAAGACAACAGCATCATAATCAGAATGGCTGTGCCAATCTATCGTGGAATAAACTCGTATTTTTTTTGTCTTATTTAGATGTAAGGAGAACTTATGGTATGCAGGTGTCGTAGTGTAGCAGTAATGGTGTTTGAACCGGGGTGGTGAGTAAGCCCCCACAAATTTTATTAGGCGTGCACTCTCAGAGCTGAGTCTCAGTAGCTCTTCCGCACGCAGATTTTTTTTTGGCTGTTGTGTCGAATATGGTGTAGGTGGGCGCCGAATCTGGCGGGGGTCTGCTGTGTGCGGGCGCGGAATTTAGGGGGTTTGGGGAATTTGCCCCACGTTGGGCGCCAAATATCGTGGAATAAACTCGTTATTAATTTTTATGTTTTAAATAAGATTTATTTTGTTATAATTACGAGCAAAAAAGCCAGCCACAACAATACAGAGCCGCCGCCGCGCACCTCAGCCGGAAGCCCGCCGCCGTGCTTCCGCTGCCGCCGCACGCTCCAGCGCGCGCAGGCGCGCGCTGTAAACAACACCTCTAAGATACTCGCTACACCAATCACATGAGGACAGATCAGTAGAAGACAGAGCATGGCCCCCAGCTAACATGCCTTAAGACCTAAGGTCCTATTTGGAGAAGATCACCAAATTTTGGTCATTGTTGTCTTATTCATGTGCCATATTCATACTGTTTTAAAGATGTCCTTCAAATGAAAGGATGAGCTACACAGATTCTGTTAGATGAATGCAGTAATTTAAATGATAAATGTGCCCCCATGCAAAGGACATGTAAACCCTTAGTTCCCAGTGTGGTGAAAATGTTCTCTGTATACTGTAAATAAAGTAACTGATTTGGCCTATGTGGAGCACTGTAGAAGTGGGTGGAGGATCAGAGGACAGACAGGTAGAAGGAGGGTGGAGTTAGTCAGTCTCCATCTGACCTCCGAAGAAGAGCCATGTAAGAAATAAAGGTGAGCCACGGGCCAGGACACATAGCAGATAGAATACTAGAAATGGGTTCAATGGGATGGAAGAGCTAGCTAGTAATGTGCTTGAGACATAGGCCTAACAGTATGAAAATAATATAAGTGTCTGATTCATTTCTTTGGGGGAAAAAGCCGCCAGGGGCAAGGTCAAAACCTCTGGCCCAAACAGGGCTAGAAATCTTCTTCAACACCCCAGTTGTTAGTGGTATTGGGGGATTAGCTAACTTTTAGGGAGTTTAGCCTTACTGAAGGAAGTACATCTTTGAGAATTCACAGCTCCACCCTACATCCATTTTCCTCTTGCTGCTTCATGTGTGTGGTGACAACATTATCAGAATCTGCTGTAATGTAAATAAATGGTTCTAAAAAACAATATCCAGTAACAATTGGTTAATGGTTCCCAAGATGAGAGAGTTATTAGTGCTTTGTAAGCAGTTTTATACAAGTTCTCTTTGTGTCATAGTTAAACTTGGACTTTAAAGCTGTCTTTGGCCACTTTTTCAATATCAATCTCTGTTTTTGAGAACTATGCCCATGCCACTGTAGTAAGTTCTCCCATTTTACTTTGGGGATTTCTGCTTTATGGAAAGTACCAACAACCTTGAGTAAAGATGCTGTCGAATCATGATAAATTGAAAGGGGCCAATTAGAGATGGGAGGTCTAAAATAAATAGTTACATTTACACTTGACAGCCTAGCAATAAGGAACTGGGCATCTAACCACTGTGTGAAGTGAGAAGCCCATTTATCATAAAGATGGCAACTGTCTGGTCTTTCCCTAGTATTTGCACTGATACTGATCTGTGTGTGTACATCTCAGGACAGCCAAGGAGCCATATGCAGATCATCTACTTAAAAAGAATCTTGGCTACTTCTATTATTTTAGTGCACACTCTATAGCATATGTCATTTATAACTGTTCTTTGGCTGAGTGTGGATTTTTCCATTTATAAGAAACATGAGTCTAGAAGTAATAAATGAAAGGCTTGTTTCCACAGAAAATCTCTGTGACATGACAGGAGGATATGTAACAGGAAGGAGACAAAAACTACCCTCAATGCTTCTGCAAAGCCATTTCAGTGAAGTGACCTCACAGTAGAAGCTGGCAGACCCTATAGCCAAGAAGTGGCTTAGAGTCAATGTCCTCTCCTGGGGAGGGACTGGGTATCCCCTTAACATCCTCCTGGGCAGTATTCAGCCACAAAGCAATAGTGAGTGACAGTTACGGTAGTGACATCTTAGACATCTTAGCTTCACTACATCAGGGAAAGTCTGAGACTGACAGATGACAATTCTTTGGGAACAAGCCTTGACATCTGTGATTACAGGACCTGTAACGGTGATAAAATTGGAGAAAGTTCATCACGGTCCTCATTCCATCTGGCAGGTCTGTGGAAATAACTACTCCATGAAGAAAATGCCATAATTATTTGACATATGCCATTTTAGATAGCAGGTGTTACATAATGCATTTTAGGAGTATTTTCATCAAAGTGGGTTTTTTTTTATGAAGTTTTTGTATTATGGTTGTATTGCTTCCATTTTCTGTGAAATTTGCTCATGTGGAACACTCCCTCTCTGATAGTGCCCAGTAAACTGTTACTGTACTCCTAGGTGGTAAGCCCTAAATACATCTGATTGAATAAAAATGGACCCAAGAACAATTTATACTAAGAACAGTTCTGAATCCAAATAAGAACAAAGGAGTTTATGTTCCCAATAGTTATCTATTAAGGTTGGGGGAGGTTTGCAGAGCATTTATTGTCTTGTGCCTTGTCTGGAGGTTATTATTCTTCCTTTCCTACCATACTGTAGCATTGCTATTAAAAATGTAAATTTATGGCTGAATTCTTCTGTAGCATGAATATTCAGTTCTAATGTTTGAGTAGTTTCTGCAGAAAGCCTTTTAACATTGCAGAGGGACAAAGGGCAGTTAACTGATTCACAGCTGGCTGTCTTCTCCTGCTTGTGGGCAGTCATCCCCATTCTTTGATGCTACTATGGACTATAAAGTTAACAGCTCACTATTATGATCCTCTGCAGGGCATCATGCATCCAGCCCAAGAAGTCATGTTGAGTAGCGGTGACATGGATAAGTAACTGCAAATGGAGATTAGCCTCCTAAACTAGACTGGCATTTCTTTTCTCAATAGAGGCTCCTGTATCCTATTTGCATACTGTACATTATCAACCCAAATGCTAATGAAATCTGCCCTGAGCAAATTGTTGCTTTGGATAATAAAAATAAAATCCAGCAGAAAACGTGAGAACTAGAAGTGGGGATATTCTGACTAGTGTCCTGCCATAAACATTGCTGTAGTACAATTTCCCTTTAAAGTACAGTGTTTTGCTTTGGCTTTTATTATTGTTGTTTGTGTGGTGCTAGGGGCTGAGTCAAAGGCTTTGTACATGTCAAGTAAGTGTTCTGTCACTGAGCTACGTCTCAACTTCTTAGGCTTTCAAGTGTCTTCAGGACATTTTTTTTTAATCTTGAAAGAGCTGAGTTTTATTTTTTTTTTCAGGCTGGATTGTGCACCTCTGAGGCTGCAGCAGAAGTTGCAAAGTCATGGACAACACTGGGTAACTAGACTACTAGCAGAACATTTTCCAGAAACACATGTTTTCCATGAGTATGTCTGAGGAGCTGGAGTTTAGCTATCATCCCACAAAGGCCTAAGGTGCTATTCAGAGGTATTAGAACCTCTATAGGCAAGTTAGGTACAAGGAGGGAAGTTAGGTCCCCATGAGCATGACTCTGAAGAGGCTATTAACTCATTCAACTATAAACTCCTTGGAATGATGTTCTTGCCATTTTACCACAGTCCCAAACAACATGTTCAAGGAACTATAGACTGAAATCTCCAAAGCTGAGAGGTAAGATAAACCTTGAATCTTTCAAAACTAATTGTTGTAGGTGTTTTCTTATAGGAACAGGAAGCTGACTCACAGAGAAAGTAAAATTAAATGTGCATATTCTCACATTGAAAAAAAAACACCATATTTAATATAGTGTAGGCTCAGGACAAACATTCTATCAATATAGTTTTCTCTTGCTTAATAAGGAACAAAAAGCATCAGAAACTATATTCCCTGAGAATGTTCATGTCTTAAGAAGGCATTGAACATAACTGTACTTTTTTTTTTACCAGCAACTACCTCAACTTCTTTTTCTTATTAGATTTTAATTTATTTTATGCATGTGAATGTTTGCCTGCACATACACATGTGCACCATGAGTGTCCGGTGCTCATGAAAGCCAGAAGAGAGTGTTAGAGCCTCTGAGACTGGAGTTACAGACAGTTGTAAACTGCCATGTGGGTGTTGGGAACTGAACCCAGATCCTCTGCAAGAGCAACAGGTGTTCTTAACAATCCCTGGCACAAATCACTCTGTCTGTCTCCTCCTACTATAAGAACTTCTAATACAAAGACCACAATTTCAGAGTTTGAGTGTTCCCAAACCTCTTTTTACATACCACATTCAACAGTGTACTTCATAGACACATGGTTCTTTCCTGTAAACTGGCCCAGTTTTTCCTTGAGCTTTACATATCTCTCGTGTGGAGGTGGTACTAACTTGTTCTAGAGATACATTCTACAGTAATGGAATGGTAGCATATAGCTACTAAGAATTTGTAATATATAATTTTAGCATGTGTTAAAATATGTAATCTAGAGTCATCTCATTTTATTTACAGAATTCATAATTATACATACAATATCTTAACTGGCTTTGATTAATTCTTCACTTTCTATAAAGAACTGCCGTCAGCAGCAACTGTTCGTGGCGTAGGTACTCATTCCCCATCAGGATTTACAAAGTACCCAAACCTTAATTATCAGACCTTACACAAATGAGTCCTCAACTTACTTAAATTTCAATAAAATTAAAGTTCATGTTTACACAGTTTTTATCTAAGTGCTGGTGTCTGAACTAAAGTGTCTATTTTATGTTTCCTTGGTTTCTCATGATTAAACTCACATAACTTCACATCAACACTGAATTATCAAAAAAGTGGAGCCCTAAAATTCAATTCCTGTCATTTTTCCAATCTAGCAGGATAGAAATACTAAAGTTTAGTGACTATCACATCAGAGTTTCTAAAAGCTGTAGATTTTCCCAAAATATGAAAACTAGCAACAGTTAAACTCTGGATAAACAAGATCTATACCATTAAATTGTGGTGATTTTGTGAAATTGCATGGATACATAATACTTTTAAATTTTTTTTAGATAGCACTGTTTAAGCTATGTACAGTAAAGTGAAATATGGCTTTTTAATGGAGCATTTAATTCATATATATCATTAATATGGATAAACATAAATTGGATCTTGGCATTTATTATTTAAACAAATATCCAACACTTCCAGAAGAATGGAAAAAACAATATGTTGATTACACTTCAGTAAGACGTGTAAAGTTCTCTAGCAGTCACAAACGTATAGTACTAACATGTAAGAAAGGCAAAGTGAGGGGTGGAGAGATGATGTCTGACCTTCCAGAAGAACCCAGTCTGTTTTCCAGCACCCCTGTCTCAAAATTAGAACAGTTGCCTAAACTCTAGCTTCAGAGTACAGGATGCTCTATTCTAGCCTCTGAAAGGACCTGAACTCAAGTTCATATAGGATTCCCCATTGCCCTCCCTCCCTTCACCAGGCCCAAGAAAATGCAACAGAAATAGCTTTTAATTCTAATTCTAACCTGAGTTCTGTTGCTCAGTGAGTTTCATGGTGAGGGACATGTCTCCTTAAAGTTGTACTATGTTGATTTTTTTTTTTACAATGAAAAAGAGAAATGTGTACCAATCATTCCCCCATTATCTTTTCCCAGCTTTAGCATTAAATTAACACTTAAGTAGGAATGCTTTGGGGCATTCTTTCCTTATATATACCCCTACCTGATCCCCATTAAATCACCAAAGAGAATTGTCTAGTGTATTCATCTTCATTCAGTTTATACTCTTCTTGGTGGCTTAGGATACCACTAATTTCTTCCTGAAATTGAATGACAAACCTCTGATTGCTCACCTTCATCCTCTTTATGAAATCATTGGCCCACATGTTTTTCCTTTCTTGTACATACCCAATCATTACCCTTTTATAAACAAATTGTATTTTAATTTTTAAAACAATATTTTTTTTCAGATACAAAATGAAAGAGCCAAAAGATGAGGAAGAGAGGTTTAAAATACTGTCTTCTGGAAATAACATGGTGATTATATGACATGGCACATAAACTCAAGCACCTTTAGTTACCTCCAAAAACCTGTATGAGATCAAGTCAGTTAAAATTACATTATGGCTGGAGGTGGGGCTTTTGAGACACCCCCCCCCATTAACTGATGAGCTATTGACAGCTGGTAGTTTTTAGGAGAAAAAGTCACATTTCTTTTTGGAGTGTACCCTCTGCCAGGTTGTCTAACACCCATGCACATATATCTATCACTAACTGAACTTAGTGTATCACATTTTAAAAAGAGAAGATAAAGTTGGAAGAAAAGTGTATTGGGGAGGCTTAGGGAGATTTTAAAGGGGAAACAGGAGTGTGATCAAGATCCACTATATAATATATAAAATTTCTAAATAATAAAAAAATATTTTAAATATATAAACTAATTAAATAATCCCTTCCTTAGCTTTTCTTTTCCTTTTGGATCTTTAAGAGAGCAGCCATGGCTCACAGCCTTTATCTTCATAATCTAGCAATTGGTGACTTACCTTAAATCCTCAGGATTCTCTTCAAACTAGACCCATAACTTTTCCTTCTCCTGGAAACTTTCCCATTTTGCATAACACATTATAAGACTCCAATAGTACACAATGCCTAAATTCTTTCATATTAATATCTATGTTGCAAACCACCATGTTGTTCTTCCTATAACACAACCCTAGATCTTAGCACGACTGAAGCCATAATGAAAGTACCATTCAAGACATGGAAACTAGCACATAGGCAGCATCCGCTGCCTCCTAAATAAATACCTGCTAAAATAAAAACAAAGACCAATCCATCAAAGTCCATAGTTTTGGACAAGTCCCTAAAAGTACTCTCCTTGATCTTTGATCTTGACCACTGAGATGTGTCAACCCAAAATGTGATTTCTGTGCTTAAAACTCACCCCAAGAAAGGCTCAGTGCTGCACTGGGAACCTGTACTGTCAGTGGAGTCACTGTCTAACTAAGAAAGACTTTCTGTTGATTTAAACCAGTGTCTAGTCTTTTCTGATTAATACTTCACAACTTTTCAGTAACTGACAAAATATTTTCTTATATAGAAGTCACATTTAGTCCTTCTAAGGAGAGAAGAACTATATACCACCACATGCAAAAGCTATAAATGTTAGTAAGTAGATAGTATGAGATGAAATGAGTCTCTGATACATTCTGCACTCTAAAAATCTATTAGCTTGGGGGTGCTGATCTTCCCTACAGTCTGAGCATTCTGGGACACTGACAACTACTAATCTGGAAGATTCCCTTCCAGGTACTTGCAGTGAAGGGCTCTGCAGACTCAGTTACAGTCATGCTTCTCAGCCTATCTGGGAGCTACTTCCTGTTTAAACAGACATAGAAATGTTTCTACATTTTTATGGCAAAAAAAAAAAATACGGTTCTGGAAGCTATCAGTTGCAAATGTGTCTATTACAAAGACTCATGTCATTGCTTACATAGGAAAAATTCAAATGGAACTGTCTTAACATAACAGACAGAGATTCAACCAATGTGACCTCATAGGAAAGTTGGGTATAGAGAGTCAATCATCCCAAATCGATTTTCAGGACACTCATAGGAACATTCATGTTTCAATAGAAAAAGAACTGTGCACAGGACAAGAACTAAGCATAATTAAATTGACTTGGTTAAGAGTGGTGAAGTTGGACATTACTTCAGCTTTGTCTCAACAAAGTGGTTGTATTTTGTTGTAGTAAGTTTTTCCCAGCCCGTGTTGGGTCCAGGAGGTTTGTGCCCGGAGTTTGTAACCTGGCATGCGTGGTGGCTGCGGTTTGGAACCTGGTCTGTGCACTGCCCGCAACTTTTGTCCCCCAAAGAAATGAAATCACTTATATCTTTTACACTGTTTGGCCCATATCTTAAGCACATTACTAGCTAGTTCTTTCATCCCAATTCAACTGATTTCTATTAATCTGCCCACCACGTGGCTCCCAGCCCATGGCTGGTTGGTACCTCTACATGTCTGTACCTCTTGGGGGTCAAATGGAGAATGACTAACTCCACCCTTTCCTACCTGTCTGCCCTCTGATTCTCCACCCATTTCTACGGTGCAGTGCATGGGCCAAAACAGCTACTTTATTTACATCATACAGAAAACATTCTACCACAATATTTGAAAAAGGTTTATTGCTTAAGAGGGCAAATCAGTTACCATGAGATGATGGTTCTTGCTTGTGGGAGTGATCTCATTATAAAGTGACATGACAGGCCCTACTATTCTGGAATCCAGGGCGACTGCAGTTTTGAAGCAATGGCTGGAATTTCTGTAGAATCATCCAGGAGATCTGCATCAAGACACTGCAAATGCTGGCACATGCCTCACCTACTCATCAGCCTTCAACACTAAGAATGAGACAGGCCAGGTCTCATCCACCTTTAGACAAAGGCTCGTAGAGAGATGATGCTCTGTGAAAGATCAGGCAGGGGACTGACCCAAACTAAAGAGACAGATATAAAGAACTCTTGTAAAGTACAAAGACTTACATTTACCCAAGGAAAAACTTACATGCCAGAGTTATTGGGTGGGACTATAATTTTCTGATCAAACTCAAGAGAAGGGCAACACCATTCCTTCAAAGCAATAAGTCAATATCTTTATCTAACTGCATAATTTAAAAGGCATTTAATGAATTTTACTTAGAAATAAACTGCACTCCAAAATGACTTCTGCCTTCTAAGAGAATAACTGAGCTGTACCTAACACATGATTCATACTTACAGACCCTATAGTGTTCTGTATCTATATGTGCCTACCTGAGTTTATGGGCACCACATGAGTGTAGGTTCCCAGAAAGGCCAAAAGATATCACAAGAGGGTATTGGATTTTTTGGAATTGGTGTTATTGGTAATTTGTAGACTACCCAACATGCTAAGGATTGAACTCAGGTTCTCTGCCAAAGTAGCAAATATAATAGTTATTTTTAATGTTCCTCATTTGTTGATTCATTTAATCAGTAAAAATGATAATATGCTTGTTTTCTTGTAGACACTATGCTAACCCTGGCTCTAGAATATCTGTGGTGGATATCTCCAACTGAAAATTCCCCAATGCTGAAACAATTCCACTGAACCACTCTGCCCCTCTCATGATATCTGCAGAAACAGGAGACATGGAGTTTGGGGTAATGGCACTTTAACTCCATTTATCCTCATTTACTGCTTTGCATAGTATTTTTAACTTGTACTTTCTGTTCACCTTCTTTAGCTCTCCTGCATAATAAAAGGCTGCTGACCCAAGGTATGAAGCCCCACTGTTATGGAGCCCAACAGTGTAATAAACTTTTCTTGGCCCATCTGAAAATATCTCAGTGACTCAGTTTACAGGATATTCTGGCAATGTAATAAATATGGAAGTGTCTCACTGGGTCTGTATGACACAAAAGTACAAAAGTAATGGTACTTACAATAGAGCCATGAGATTTCAGGTTCTTTGGTTGTAAAATACAGTGTTAAGGAAATGAGAGAACAAATATATTTGGAAATAGAGTTATGTCATGAACACCACAATATTTGGGGCTCAATGGTCTATTAGAGCAAATGTGACAACATAAAATTTCAAGACATGCCCACCACTGAAAGTGGTCAGGTTTTGACTGCCTAGGAGCATGACAGCTGAGCCTTGCAGGAGGTGAAGCTGGTTATGAAGCAGGTCCTGCACAGCCAGCCAGCTTGTTCATGGTGGCTTCAGGGAAGAGCTTCACATGAACCCCTATGGCACTCTTTTGAGAGAATGTCACACAAGCATTTGGATTTCACCAATGTGAACAACACAGTGACTTGGGAATTGGGATGTGCTGAGACAGAATACAGTTAATTTGGATTTAAAATTCTCCTGGATGTTCATCTGCTTGTGTAAATGCAAACTTGGCTAAGGCCAAGCTGTATCTATTGAGCCAGAATTGTTAGTGTTGTATCAAAACAAAAGAGAAATGAAGCACTATTTCCTGTGGACTCCATTACCCTGTATGTCTCATTCACAAGTATCCTCACTACCTCCAGAAGACCCAGTTAATCACATGACTGCATGAAATAAAGCCACTCGAGAGAGGAAAAAAAACAAGAGCTTATTACAGCAAGGAAGAAAACAAGGCAAGAAAAAAATCTCAATTTTTTGTTCTCAATTCATTCACTAATGCTATAACACCTTATTGTATCATGTGCACCGAATACTAGTCTAAGAAATTAGAATAAAGTGTTGGATAAAAGAACAATAATGCTTTTCATAGTAATATTTGTATTCTACTGAGAAGAGACAATAAAAATAAACTATATCAGATATGTTGTAGAATTTGATTTTATACAAGCAATGTCAATTGTTGCAAAATACATATTTTGGCATCTCACTGGTTTAACCAAGAAATGCTTATTTTCTCTTATATGGTAGTATGTTATGTGCTGTGTGTACACATTCATCTTGGAGCTAAATCATCCAGAAAATGACATCTGAAGCTACCAGGGCAAGAAACAAACGGTGATAAAAATAGAGCAAAGACTGCCTCTATTAAACAGTGATACAGGTAACTCCTGATCAGATTTGATGAGTCAAAGCTGGTCACATGTCTCCATGTTAATTGCAGTGTGGGCTGAGCTGTCTAGAGTAGCACTAAGACACAGATATGTAGTGAGTCCTGACATTGGCCACAGTATGTTAGAAAATCCACAGTAGGGGACCAAGTGCTGTCTGCAGAGTCCCAGTGCACTCTGGAGCTGGGGGCAGATAAATTCTGCCTGTCCCCATACCCACAGCTCCTGCTGAGGGAATTTGCACGGCTACCCACTGCCACATCGAACTGAGGGAACTGACAACTACAGGTGTCCCAGAAGGACAGACTCAGACCCCGCCCAGAGGTGAGGAGGGGTCACGAGGCCCAAGCACCTATATCCCAGCCAGAGAGGGAGACTTGAGCTCTCATCGGTTTCAGTTCCGCTTCCGGGACCAAGTGCTGTCTGCAGAGTCCCAGCACACTCTGGAAGCGCTGGCAGATAAACTCTGCCTGTCACCATACCCAAAGCTCCTGCTGAGGGAATTTGCACAGCTACCCACTGCCACATCAAACTGAGTGAACAGACAACCACAGGGGTCCCTGAAGGATAGATTCAGACCCTTACCAGAGAGTTGACAGGAGGCACACAAACCCGAGTGCCACAACTGACCAGGAGTCAGCAAATTGTGAACCACTGAAGCCATGGGCAAACGTCAGTGCAAAAAATTACATAATAATACAAAGAACAACATGGTAATACCAGAAGAGAGTGGTGATCTTACAAATACAACACCTGAACTGAGCAATGAAGAGGAAACAGAAGGAAGAAACACCAAAAATTCCTTTTTGATGATCATCAAAGCTCTCAAAGAAGATATGAAAAAAAGCCTTAAAGAAATAGAAGAAAATACAAACAAAAAATTGGAAGAGATGAACAAATCTACGAAAGAAACATGCCGGGAACTAAAAGCTGAAATAAAAGCTGAAATAAAAGCTGAAATAGAAGCAATAAAAAAGGCACAAAATGAGGCAAAGATGGAAATAGAAAACCTGAAGAAAAAAGCTGGAACCACAGATACAAGCATAACAAACAGAGTTCAAGAGATGGAAGATAAAATCTCTGAAGTGGAAGACTCAGTAGCTCAAATAGATATATCAGTCAAAGAAAATAGTAAAACTAAAAAAGCCATAACTCAAAATG
>PVIH01027960.1:0-15997 GCA_004025045.1 Sigmodon hispidus | reverse complement strand
TTTCTCAGAAAATTGAGAATCAATCTCCCCAAGGACCCAGCAATACCACTTCTGGGTGTATACCCTAAAGAGGCACATTCACACTCCAAAGGTATTAGCTCAACTATGTTCATAGCAGCATTATTTGTAATAGCAAGAACCTGGAAACAACCTAGATGTCCCTCAACTGAAGAAAGGATTAACAAACTGTGGTACATCTGCACAATGGAGTACTACTCAGCAGTAAGAAAAAATGATAACCTAAAATTCGCAGGCAAATGGATGGATTTGGAGAATATCCTCCTGAGCGAGGTATCATAAACTCAGAAAGATAAGCAGGGGATGTACTCACTCATTAGTAGTCTCTAAACAAACAAACAAGAAAAAAAGACAAATATGCCCAAGCAGCAAACCACAACCACTGAACAGCCTGGGATCAGAAGCACCCTGGACTGACCCTTCGAACCCCACTCCAACTATAGGAACACCTGACTCACTCTTGAGGGAGAGGGGACAAAACTGTATTTGGCCAGGAGTGGAGACTGATCCAAGCATTATTGGGTCAGTGGGACCATAGGACTGTCTGCTCCCTGCCCAGGGAGGGGATGGGGAGTTGCAGAGAAGAAAAATGACCAGATGTGGTGGGAGGGGGAAGGGACCTTGAATAAGGATATACGCGGATGGAAAAAAAATTCAGAGGGAAAGCTGAACACAAAGTAAATATATGTGTAGCAATCTTATTTCCATTACCACCCTTGATAAGTCATGCTTATGATTATTATCTTCTTTATATTTATTGTTAACTTTTCAGCATTTTAAATTCATTTTACTGTTTTTTTGATAAATACAAATTAAATAAAGAAAAAACAAAGAAGTAAAAGAGAAAGTTATCATCCAAAAAAAAAAATAACCTGTTATTAAGAGTCAGTAAACCCACAAATTGGCCAGGTAGGCTCCCAATCAGAGAATTAAATGGCTAGTGGGTCAACTTGTCAAACACTAGTTATCACTGCATGTGGGAGTCCAAGTAAGCCAAATACAGGACACTTTAATCCCTTCCCTTTCCCAGACCTATCAAGGGTTCACCCACCTTAATATGCAGGCAGTAGACAATAGAATCCGTTAGCAGAAAACACACACACATACACACACACAACGCAGCTACCTCATGGTTAATTTAAAAATAGGTGAGACCCTCACTTCCAAGCTTCTTTTTCCCTCTTATCTTCTTAATCTGTCACTCTCAAAGTACTATCACTAATCCATATTTTTTTCTGAGCTCCCAAAAATAAAATTCAGAGCCCTATGACTCAAGCCTCTGGACTCTAAAAGATCCCTGTGTCAGCTGGAAGTAACCATGCAGAGATTATGACAACCATGTCCACTATGTCCATTACCCTCCCATAAACCCAGTTTTTTATATTAATCAAAGGGTAAAATGTAAGCATTCCCAAGGATGGCATTCACCTAAGATGGAGTAGAGCTGCTGCTATTCCCCTGGGTGTGGCTATGCAAACATGGCACCACCCACCCTCTTAAAGGAAGTGCTCACACAAGATCCCTCCCTCTTCTCTTTCAATTCTCCTACATCTCCCACATCCTTGCTTCCTTGGTAATAAGCTCTAGTGTAGTATTCTTGGTGTTGAGATTCTATTCACATGCAAAAAAACCAACACCCATGCCTCTCTGAAGTGTGCTGAGCCCCCTCACCTGCAAACCACTTTTCAGCTCTACTTCATATAAACCTTGTAAATTGTTGCACTCATTGTTTCTTCCCTTTTGGTCCTTGTCTGCCCTTTAGATGCTCTGCTGCACCTTCTGATTACAGCGAAACTCCACCATGGCCCTGATTCCAAACCCAGCAGCTACCAGCAGACTAGGACATGGGGCCACTACCAACTTTAGGCCCAGAACTTTGGGCTCCTTCCTCCTTAAATAGTTATATCAGGTGGAGATGATGTTTCTTTAGACATCTAGGCCTCAGTGCCTCTGAGTACTTCTGTGCCCTGCCCCTCACTGAAACCTGACAGCTGCCCTATTAGAGTAACCATCATCTCACTGGGATTGTGGCATGTCATGTGGTCATGCTCCCAGGGCTGGTGATGTCTGCATGCTTGGCTTGTAGCTTCCACTTGACATGGAGGCAATATCTGACTTTGTTGCCCAGGCTGGTCTCATACACCTGATCTCTGTTCTCCAGCCTCAGCCTTCCATGTGCTGGGATGACAGGTGTTTGTCAACACACTGACTAGAAAATAGGTTTAATAAACAAACCTGATCTGAGTTCCTGGCTACTGTCGACAGCAGGAACACCAATATTTTAAGTGTCTAACAATTTTGGATTATGTCTAAAATTGGAGAAATCCAAGAAGACACTGTTTTCCTGAGAACATGGCTAAGTTAACAAAACCAGGGAGCATGAAAACATGTCACAGGTTACAAACAAAAGTGGCAAGCTGGGGCCACTAAATGGTATAGTGCTCACTTTGCAAAGTGAGGGCCCAATTTTCTTCCCTGCCATAGCAGTAAATAAACATCTGCTGGGGATATATCTTAGTCTTTATGTGATTTCCTAGCATATATAAGGATCTAGGCTCCATTTCCAGAACTAAACCTTAAAACTCACAAAACCTCAAAAGGTCCAATCATCACTTTCAATACTGAGGGCTTGAGTTTAATCTTCAGGACCCCAATAGTGCAAGGAGTACATTCCCCCAAGTTGTCCAAGACCTCCATATAGTCCTACTCCTGCTCCCAAGGTGTAATTAAGAAAAATAGGAGAGCAGTTGCTGGCACACATCTTTAAATTCAGCATGTGTGAAGCAAAGGCAGAGGAACATTTGAGTTTGAGTCTAGCCTGGTCTACAGAGCAAGTTCTAGGACACCAAGTGATAAGGCTAAGCCTTTGCCCAGATGCTTGCCTTGACTATTAGGCTGTCATTAAAGGCTGCAGAGAAGACCCAACAGGAAGAATGCCTCTGGAACAGCAGGATGTGCTCATGAGCCTGCAAATTTGGGCTCAGACCTAGTTATGAAAGACCCTACTAGATGTTCCCACTTGGGTTTCTCTTGCTCCACTGCTATGTCAGATGAAAAAAGGGTCTTGTATTGTTAACTCTTCCACATTTTAAATTCTTTTTACTGTGTTCTTTTTTTGATAAATACAAAATAAAGAAGGAAGAAAAAAAATTTTAAAAAAAGGGTCTTGAATTAACTTATAATAAGAAACTCTTTGCTACTGAATTGGTTTAATCTCTTGGTGGTCTTTGGGGGTCTTTACTCTGGGAATAACATTAAAGGTTCTCCAGAGATTCTCCAAGATTACTGTTTACTGTCCGTTGAATCAAAAGGTGCCAAGCTAAATTAACTTTCTGTATTGCCTGATAAGCTCTGGTACAATTTTCTGTTTTTGTTTTCTCAATTTCTGACTGTTAGAAGCCAAAATCAGATCTAGAGGGATATACTGACATGATTGTTGGCTGGGGTCATGAGAGACATCATAGGCCTTCTGGTGGATCTGAAAGAGACTTTATTATTGGGTCATAAGATCCTGAGGGCAAGTAATATTTATATCTGGAAGACAAGAGATATGCATATCTAAGCATTCCATTGGAGCTGTGGCCTCACCCTTTATTGTACCTTTCCTAAAGTTTCTGTTACATTACTAAGATGTTAGAAAGGGATGGTGACCTTAAACTGTTCTGGACTGTATGTCTGTGTATCACACTTCTGCCAAATGCCCCAGATCAGGGTCCATGGGAGTAAAGATCAAATTATTCATCACTGCATGAGAAATGGGACAAAACAGAAATCTAGAATGAGAGAGAGGGAAAGAGAGAGACAAAGAGAGACAGAGAGACATAGAGAGAAAGAGATATTCAATCAAGAAAATGAAACACATAACTACACAAACACTGGCAGACAGTAAAATCAGTCTTATGAGTAAATTTATTGCTCCAGTTGCCCACCATTGAAGCACATATCTAAGAACTAAAAATATTCACTTAAGCACACAATTTAAAAATTATGAAAAAGATAAACAAATTAAATACAAACTCACTAAAAAGAAATCCCTTTAATACATCTTTTAAGAATTAAGAAAAATAAAACAAAATCAAACATGAAACCAACTAGCTTGTAGGTAATAGCAACCAAAGTTGAAATATAAAATGCAAAGAAATCATTTGATAAAATTCAACATGTCTTTTTGTTTATCAAATAAAAGCTAGAGATTTAAACCATTGCAAAAGATGAGAATCTTAGAGCTAACTCCATCTTAAAGAAAAACTTGAATCATTTTCAGTAAGATCGGTGCCCAGTGAACTCCTGCTCCATGCACCATCTAAGTGTAATTTTTGACCTAGTGTCCCTGAAATACTATTTTTTTCTTAACCACTTGAGTTCACTCAGAAAACATCTGACCATTTTAAAAGATTTTTTTTTGTTTTATGTAACTAGAAAGCTATTCAGATACAACTCTAAAATACTAAAATAGAATAACCTGTACCTGCTGTCTATTGTCTGTTATTTTTCAGTCTTTTGTGGGTTTATGTTCCACCACCCACATGGCAGCCAACAAACAGCTTACTCCCATAAATAATGTATTTTAGCAGACCTTTGACATTTTTATTGTTTCTACATGCACTAGGCACTTGTAGGGGTCAAAGGCAGGTAGGTAAGCAGGCAGGCAGAAATTAAGATATGCTTATGTGTGTGGTCAAAAGCATGTATATATATACGTATATATACTAGAAAGATGTTACTTTTGCTCTGCTCCCCTAAGGAAGTTACCCAGCAGAAGTGTCCATTGCTTCTCTGCTTTACTTCACTAGGCAGTTTCTGATTCAATCCAGGGAAAGAAAATCTTCACCCAAAAGTCATTAAAGGGCTATATTTGGGAGGGAATAATCCAAAAGTGTGGCTGTCTCTGCCAGGTTGTAAAAGGGAAGCTACAAACTGAACAGGTTTATATAGGGCTTCTTAGGAGCAGAGATTCACCAGAGAGATTTTCAGAGTGGGATTTGGTTAAATTTCAATTCTTGAGTTTGAACAAATTCAGAGATTCCCTTGTTTTCATCTCTAGGATTGATTTATTTTGAGATCACAGATTGGTAGGTTTTGTGCTCAGGCAATCAAAACCAGAGTGTTTTTTTCATTTTTGCCTCTAGATTCAGGACCGAGGTGTTTCTTTCACTGGCTCTGGTTTCAGGGCCAAAGTGTGTGTCTTTACCTGGCTCTGGTTTCTTTGCCTGGTCTTTTTACCCCAGACATAATGACTCATAAATTCATAAATTTGTTATCTTCATGAGTTTGATATGCAAAAATACATAATGCATAATACTCAACAACAAAATGCTTGAACAGATTGATGACACTGTCATTTTATTTCTGCAGAAAATATACTGTTGTATAACAGATTTGTGTTGGCTAAAGATCTTACCAAATATTTTATAATAAATAGCCCTTAGTGTCTTTTTACATGCTCAAAGACTATTATAATATGCATAGGCTTTACCAAATGGATTGCACACAAAAAGTTTACCTCTGCATGAAGTGGAAAACTTTTCCACACTGATTTCATTAAGAGGGTTTCACTGAGGTCTGACATTTTTTCTCATGATTTTGAAGGTTGATGATTCATGCGAAGGCTTTCCCATACTTATTTCATTGATAGGATTTCTCTCCAGTATATGTTCTTTTATGCATTTGAGGATTACTGATACATGCAAAAGCTTTACTTAAATAATTATATTCATAGGATTTATCTCCAGTATGTGTTCTGTTACACATTTGAGACCAATAATAATAACATAATGAGTAAAGGATTTATGACATTAATTACATTGAAAGGGTTTTTCTACAGTATGTGTTCTTTCATGACTTTGAAGTCTACTATGACGTGCAAAGGCTTTGCCACATTGATTACATTTATAGGGTTTTTCTCCAGTATGGGTTCTTTTATGTATTAGGAGATTACTGTGACATCCAAAAGCTTTACCACATTCATTACATTCATAGGGTTTCTCTCCAGTATGTGTTCTATTATGCCTTTGAAGATGACTGTGATAAGCAAAGGGTTTACCACAGTTATTACATTCATATGGTTTCTCTCCAGTATGTGTTCTGTTATGTCTTTGAAGAGTAATATAATAAGCAAAGGCTTTACCACATTGATTACACTCATAGGGTTTTTCTCCAGTATGTGTTCTTTTATGCCTTTGAAGAGTAATATAATAAGCAAAGGCTTTTCCACAATCGTTACATTTATAGGGCTTTTCTCCAGTATGTGTTCTTTGATGATTTTGAAGTCTACTATGACAAGCAAAGGCTTTGTCACACTGATTACATTCATAGGGTTTCTCTCCAGTATGTGTTCTTTTATGCATTTGAAGATGACTATGACATGAAAATGCTTTACTGCATTGATTACATTCATAAGGTTTCTCTCCAGTATGTATCCTTTTATGTATTTGAAGATTATTATGATAAGCAAAGGCTTTCCCACAATGATTACATTCAAAGGGTTTCTCTCCTGTATGTGTTCTTCTATGCATTTGAAGATTACTATGATAAGCAAAGGCTTTTTCACAGTGACTACATTCATAGGGTTTCTCTCCAGTATGTGTTCTTTTATGCCTTTGAAGACTACTTTGAGATGCAAAGGCTTTATCACACTGACTACATCTATAGGGTTTCTCCCCAGTATGTGTTCTGTTATGTATTTGGAGATAACTGTGACTTGAAAAGGCTTTACCACACTGATTACATTTATAAGATTTTTCTTCATGATGTGTTCTTTCATGCCTTTGGAGCTGACTGTCATATTCAAAGGCTTTGAAACATTGAGTATATACAGAAGGTTTCTCTGCAGTTAGACTTCTTTCATGCCTGCAAGAATATTTGGCACATGTAAAAATTTTACAGCATTCAAAAATGGTTGACTTTCTATCTATATATATATATATAAATAAATTAATTCTATAATTTGGTACAATTATAAATAGAAATATAACCTTAAGGTTTTATCACTGTCTTTACACTTATGGTTTTCCCATTCATTAAGAGTTGCCTTGCATTTTTTAAAATACCTGCAATGGTAAGGTCATTTATTTCATGGTTTACATTTATAGAATGAGATTTTTTTCACATATTTGAAGAGAAGTGGGAAAATTCAGATCTTTAACACTCTTATTGCATTTATAAAGTTTCTTGTACTGTGAGCCATACTACATTTGCCATGTGAACAATGACAAAAAGACATATTTACACAGTCCTAGTTCTCATAGGGTTTTTCTATAGTGTGAGATTAATAATTATCAAAATAGCTAGAAAACAAATTACTTGAATAAAATTAAATAAGTATACTCAATATGAGAACTGCTACATATCATAGAGAGAGGTATGTTACATCTTTCTATATCCCTATGCTCATATGGACTGTAACCAGACTGACACATGATATACCTAGTAAAAAGGTATTAACAAATAAACGGATTCTATAATGAATTTACACAGTTTGAGTTTCTGCCATATAGTACAAAAATTGATGTTTCTCTAAAACTACCCCTTGACTTTTGAGTCTAACTGCCTTTCTCATGAAAATTAGCAGTCATAACAAGTATATGAAAAATACTAGCTTTACTATATCTATTATAAGAAGGTTTTGGAAATGTACTTACTACCTCTTCAATAAGTATACATTTTGTAATATAAGTAGTATTAAAAACAGTTCAACAACATAGTTCTCAAGGAGCTATTTAAATGGTTATTATCTGTTAAAGCATTGTTTCCTTGACACCTTTGCAAATGAAATTTACTTATCTGAATTTCAAGTATATGTTTTTGAGAGAATTTAATAATTATTGATGTACTTTAAGCTGTGCTTATTTAAACTTCTTGTTTTGTCTAAAGATTTTTCAACATATTACAATTTTGTCAGAGGCATATTTCTATCTGCTTGCACATAAAAATTACCTGTCATGACTTCTAGAACTTTGACAATGTTCTTCAATATTATGGTTCTCCCCACTGTATCCTAAAATATAGTTCCAAAAATGTATGTCACATTAATGAAAATTATACAAAATTTAAGTCATTATTTTCAGCAAACCATAGAACCATTACAGATATATTCAATTCATTCTTTTTCCGTAATCAAAATTACATAAAAGCACTAATTACCAAAAAAGTTGTCCTCTTATTTCAAAATATGAAGAAAAATTTAGTTTTACCTATAGTAATGAGGTTCCTGTAGGTCTCCAGCATCACATCTTTGTAGAGATTTTTCTGGGAAGGATCCAGCAAAGTCCACTCTTCCCAAGTAAAGTTGATATGCAAATCATCATAGGTCACTGCATTCTAAAATATCCCATACATGTGTAAAACACAAAGCACAATACTGACAACATTGTAAATGTATACTTCTTTTAAAATATATCATGTATATCTGATGTTCTCTATACTTATCCCCATTACATAGATATTATAATGTAATCACCAAGTCACTTTAAAAGAAAACTGAATAAGAAGTTCACCTCTGTCATTTCTATAACCTTTGAATTGGGTCACCTTGTAAGAGAAATATCAATTATTGTACATAGAAAGACAAGTAAACAAGCCAATCATAGAAATTACACATGAGAGAAATTATAAGAACGATTACAACTACAAATAAAAAATTAAAATGGATAAGCTGAAAGTATTGTCACACATCTATAACCCTATAACTCAGAAGGCAGGGGCATATATATCTGCCTCTGAGTTGAATGTGAACCTGGCTTAGGGAATCAGGTCAAGGACAGCTAAAATACATATTAAACCCATCTTCTATGCAAAAATTAGCCAAGGAAACAAACAAGATAGAAAGAACTCAGAGACTTTTACTGAAGTTCTTACAAAGAGTTATGCATTTACATCAGTTCTGTTTATCTTCCAGGAATGTAATTGCCCTAATTTAAACTGTAATATCAATAAGATTTTTAAAAAAGCACTGAATGTTTAAACAGTTACAAATATACAGAGCAAAACATTAACAATATACATGTTGAACATAAAAAATTAACATAGGGAAGGATAGATAGCTTGGTATTAAAGACCTCTTGTTAATCTTGCATATAGGAGGATGAATTGGAAGAACTTACATGGATGATCACAATTATTTATAATTATAAGTTCAGAATTTCTTATACAATTTTTGATCAATGGGAGGACCAGGCAAACATGTGTTGCATATTCATGCATACAGTAGAATACTCATTCATTAGAAATTTCAAAAGAAACCCAACATTCAGGAAGAATGTCATGTACCTGCAATCCAATGATTCAGAAGGACAAGGCAATAATAATATCCTGAAAACATGCCATTTGGGAAACAGAATGTTATCTTCTACCATATATATCTGTGAATTGTCAGAAAGAAATTTTTCTTAAGCTGTACACATTTGATGAATGAAAATACGCTTCATAACTAGAACTATTATTCCATGAGAACTGTGAGACACTTAGGGCCTGTTTTATACATAGGAATATAGTTGTATTTCCAGCTACTAAGACAACTTTACTACTATTAGCTGTTTTAAGGCTTTAATGTAACTTCAAATTAGACCAAGTGTCTTGCTAATGGGTTTCAAAATAAACATTCCTAGGAAAGCAGTCTGTTTCACAAGTACATATGGAAGCTGTCTAATTTGTTGAACCCAGTGTATATGTACAAATCAACCTAACTGCATTGTAAGCTCCTCTTGTTACATCTGGCTCTTATCTAATACAGTAATTAATTCTGCACAAAATCTTAGTTTCAGTTTTATGATACAAGACCCAAAGCACAACCAATAGAGTTTTTCGTTATTTGTTTTTGGTCCAGACATTTGAATGAGTGACCTGGAATGTTTTACAGAGGACTGAGGACAAATGACCTGCATTCAGAGAGAAATTGGCATGGAAAAATTTTTTAAACTAGCTAGGGCTACAGAGTATGACTTGACTTCATAGACCCAAGAAAGTGCTGCAAATTTTCTTCATTATGGTCTAAAGTTACACTCAGGATAAAAAATACATTTTAAGATTTAAAATATTTCTAATATTGCTATCCTTTAAGAGTTTTCAGTAAGCTTATCCCATCTAGCACTATGCCCTCTTTGTCTTACAGCTCAAACATTGAGGGGCTTCCTAGCCAAGGTACTGTGGCTGCACTCTTTGAGGAAACATCCAGCTTTCCACAAGCCATGTACCTCTGAGAAAAACTGATATTTTTAAAATTATTAATTATAGAATTTTAGTTTAAAATGTTTGTGACAATTAAGAGAGAATATAGCACATAATTTTGTTCTTTTACTTTGACTCCTCAATGGTTCAAATTAATTACTTCCTTAAAATACTTTATAATGCTATATTTTCAATTCAAAAGCAAAGTGACTGATTCTTTTTTTGGCAACTGGTGCTGTGAATAAAAGACCCACCCATTCAGATGCTGAGATGTGTGTTATTAAGAATACTCTGTCCAACTTAGGTTTAATTTTGCTATCTAAAAACTCAACAGTTTTTTTTCAGAATCTTCACTTTATCAGAACAAATCTACAATACATGTTCTTACAATTTTTGGGAATTTCATTCATATCTGTTAAAATGTTTGTGTGTCAATTTCTAGTTTTATTAAAGCAGGTCTTCCTTTTTTTTAATTTGGTTAAGTATTTGCCTTTTGTAATTCTGCCAAAAGCAATCTACAGATTCAAAGCACTGTCCATCAAAATCCCAACACAATATATCACGGACCTTGAAAGAACAATACTCAACTTCATCTGGAATAACAGGAAAGCCAGAATTGCCAAAACAATTTTGCTCAACACAAGAACCTCAGGAGGCATCACCATCCCCGACTTCAAGTTATACTATAGAACTACAGTAATAAAAAACAGCCTTATACTGGCATAAAATCAGACTTGTGAATCAATGGAATCAAATTGAATACCCCAACATTAACCCACACTCCTATGAACCCCTAATCTTTGACAAAAGGCCCAAAATATTCCATGGAAAAAAGATAGTATCTTTAACAAATGGTGTTGGCAAAGCTGGATGGTAGTGTGTAGAAAAATGCAAATAGATCCGAGCCTGTCACCCTGCACAAAACTCAAACCCAAGTGGATCAAGACTTCAACATAAACCCAACCAGAGTGAGTGATAGAAAAGATAGTGGAAAACATGCTTCTACAAATTGGCACAGGCGACTACTTCCTAAATATAACACCAGTGGCACAGACACTAAGAACAACAATCAATAAGTGGGATCTCCTGAAGATAAGAAGCTTCTGTAAAGCCAAGGACACTGTCAATAGGACAAAACGACAGCCTACAGAATGGGAAAAGATTTTCACCAACCCTATAAGTGATAGAGGACTGATCTCTGAAGTATATAAAGAACTCAAGAAACTAGAGCCCATAACCTTAAAAACCCAATCAAAAAATGGGATTGAGAACTAAAAAGGGAATTCTCAGCAGAAGAATTATGAATGGCTGAAAGGCACTTGAAAAAGTGCTCAATATCTTTAGCCATCAGAGAAATGCAAATCAAAACAACTTTGAGATACCACCTGTCAGATTGGCTAAGATAAAAGACATAGATGACAGCCTATGCTGGAGAGGTAGAGGAGCAAGGGGAACACTCCTCCATTGTTGGTGGGAGTGTAAGCTTGGTCAGCCACTCTGGAATGCAGTATGGTGGTTTCTCAGAAAACTGGGAATCAATCTCCCCATGGAGCCAGCAATACCACTTCTGGGTGTATACCCTAAAGATGCACATTTGCACTCCAAAGGCATTAGCTCAACTATGTTCATGGCAGTGTTATTCATAATAGCAAGAACCTGGAAACAACCTAGATGCCCCTCAACTGAAGAATGGATGAACAAACTGTGGCACATCTACACAATGGAGTACTACTCAGCAGTAAGAAAAAATGATATCCTAAAATTTGCAGGCAAATCACAAACCCAGAAAGATAAGCAGGGGATGTACTCACTCATTAGTGGACTCTAAACAAAACAGAAAAAAGCAAAGCATGTCCAAGCTGCAAGCCACAAACACTGAACATGATTGGATCTTAAAGACTTTGGATTGGCACTTTGGATCCCTCTCCTGCCAGAGGAACCCCTGACCCAGTCTTGATGTTGGGATGAGGAAAGTGAATCTACCAGTAGTGGATGATAAACTAAGCCATATTGGGACCTTGGGACTTCCTGCCCTTACTGGAGAGGAGATAAAGAGATGTGGAGAAGACAGAGTAATTGGAAGGGGTAGCAGGGTGCAGGGAGCTTGAACAAGTATATACTTGAATAAAAATTATGACTTTATTCATGATAACATAAATTAAAAAAAAGAACTTTGCACTCATGTTTAATCCTTTAAAAATAGTATATAAATTTTTAAAAAAGGAAACTCTGTCCTTACTGTTGATCTAAGAAATAAAATGTGACCCTGAAATGTAACTCTTACATTATCTGAAATTTTCTCTTGGGCATATATAGCTATGTGAAACAAAGAGTTAGATATTCAATAGAAGAGGATAAAGAAAGTGATTATCAGAATGCATTTCATTTTATTTCATTTCTAAAAAGCCATTACATATTATAAAAGGCATAAAGTCTCGCTAGTCTGAAACTTTATCAACCTTGCTGCAGCCCAGAAGTTTGTCTTTCACATTGCAATAGACACTCAGACAATATCTTGACAGTAATATCTTGGAAAATCAGAAGACAAGTAACATCTTTTCAACCTACAATCATAGAGAATACCATTCACATTTCAAAAGAGCAAAATGGAGACATACTAAAAGAAAACTGGACCAAGGCAAGACTAAAACTCAGTAAGGAAAACATCAACTTCCTTATCTGTGTCAGAAACATGGGCTTTCAATTTCAAGGGGATTGGATCTTAATATCTCTGTAAATTATGACCCATCTGTCTTTTTCTCTCTCTCACTCTTAAGTATTTTTTAATCCTTATATGCAGGTAGATCTCCATGAAAAATGTTTCATAGCTTAGGAATTTTAATATATTGTAGTCTCAAAATGCAAACCAGGCTGTTATGGAATATTATTTTCAGATTTGTTATATTTGTTTATTCTGTGGAACATTTGTTTTAATGATGCAAAGTTGTGTTGCATTGCTTTATGTTACATATTTTCTCAGTAAAAATGTGATATTTCGTCTGCCAAAAATACTTGCTTGGTTTAATAAAGACCTGAATACCAAATAGGTTGGAAAAAATATAGGTAGGCCCGGCACACAGAGAAAATAAATAGGGAGAGTATCTGAGGCGAAATAAGGAAGGGACAAAATAGATGAAGACACTAGAGGCCAGTGACTCAGCTACACCAAATTACACTTGGTGTTACATTGTTTTTGTTCTAAAATGCTTTTATTGCTGTGATTGCATCTTCCAAGTAAAACATCTTATGCAATGAACAGGTCCTTTTGGCTGATTGTGTCAGATCATACTTTATCATTGTGGAAGGTTAGAATAGAAACTTGAGCTAACTGCAGAAGTCAAAACCCATGAGCAAAGATTGTGTCCTAACTGGAGGGTTAAGGGGGAGGAGGGGAGAGAATGAGAACTGCAGTTGTTATATAAAAAATTAAATAAAACAAAATGAATAAACAATGACCTAGAAATATGAGCGAACTAAAATAAGTAGAGACATAAGCTTAAAGAAAATGCTAAGAAAATAATGGCAAGAAGTAACATTTTTAAATGATAATGTATTTTTTAACAACTTACCTATATTAACTTTGAAAAAGAGTAGGACCGTCCTAACCCTAACCCTAAGAGATGGAATGTTATTAATAAGAAAAAACTTGGTTTTGCCTACAGCATTTATTGACTACTGAGATCTGTAATTTGACATGCAGAGTTACAGTCCATAGTCTTTTTCTCAAATCTCTGAGATGACATAAATGTGTCAAGAAGGGTTGAGTATATCTACATAGAATAGTTGCCTGGTTGAAAACTCAATATCCCTTGGTGCAAGTTGACCTTCCTAAATTGTACAGCAATCAGTATGGTCAGTGTTCACTCATAAGACATAAGCTGGTATATGCTGGGAAATAACAGAATTACTCCCCTTGTTACAATAAGGTATTTTTTATAATGGTAAGACAAGCAACTTATTGCATACTTTTTTCTCACAGCAGAGTATACAATACAATATTTGTTCTAGTATGGTATGAAGAAAAAAAAAATCAGTTTTCCACATGCAATCTACCTTACTGGCAGATCTGACTGTGAGGTAGTGAGGTCTGAATGATAGGAGAACTTTGATTAAAAAAAAAAAAAAGTTACAGCACAGTGGTTCTTGTCCCTGCCTTCCACTTCAGAACCAAACTTTTCCAAATGTGCCATGATAAGCATTTCAATAGCACTTATCTTAACTCCAATAGCTGAACCTGCTATGTTCCTGTACTTCATAAGCCCTTCCCATTCTTCCTACTGTACACAATATGTAGTACAACCTACTACACAATGTGGAATAAAACTTGAAGCCACAAGTTTTCCTGTGTCCCTCAACTGCTTGGTCCCAAATAAACAAACAGAGGCTTATATTAAGTTCAACTGTGTTTGGTCTATGACTCAAGCTTTTTACTAGATCTTGCATCATAAATTAACCCATTTCAGTTAATCTATATATTACCACATGGCCAGTGGCTTTCCAGTACTTTTACATATTTCTTCTTGGGTGATTTGATCATGTTTCCCTGACTCTGCCATTCTGTATTTCTGTTTATATTTTCCAACTGGCTGTAAGCTGTCTCACCACAGGCCAAAACAACTTCTTTATTAGGCAATGGTAGCAATACACATTCGCAGTTTACATAAAGGCATTCCATATCACAAATGATTTTGTTCTCTCCCAGGAGTAAGGATGCCCAAAATTTTAGTAATAGAGAGATTTTAGTACAAAAAATGTTTGTTCTGTGGCTTCACACTCAGGTCAGGTAAACTGAAAGTACTTTTGATTTGGTTGTTCTAGGGCTTCAAACAACCATAAGAGAAAAGCAGCAATCAGATCACAAGCAAGATAATAGATCTTTCTTCTATCAGAAAATTTTATGATGGCTTAATTGCTTTTGAAGTCTTTTTGTAAAATATATTTCAATCTCTTGACAATTTACCAATGAAAATTACAGTCTTTACAATAGGTTGAATACTGAGAGAAATGAAGGAAGGAATAATACCTTCATGAATATTATTAGCTAGCACATCTTAGTGGACAGCTGAAAAAACAAAGCAGCATGAGTCAAGGTTCTTGCTTTTTTTTTTTCTTTTTCTTTTTCTTTTTTTTTTTTAAAAAAACTTTATTCATTTATTTATTTGCCTTGGTGTTTGCCTGGAACTGGAACTGCAGACAGTTGTTAGCTGCCATGTGGGTGCTGGGAATTGAACCCGGGTCCTCTGGAAGAGCAGACGGTGCTCTTAACTGCTGAGCCATCTCCCCAGCCCCAAGGTTCCTGCTTGAACAGAGCTGGTAGAATAAATCTGTCAATGTGTGCAGAACATGAATTTATTAGACAGTCTCAAAGGCTGTAGTCCAGCTGGTCTAACATTAACTCTCTACCAAAAGAAAGTTGAATTCCGTAGTTTTTCAATCCATGAGGCTGAATGTCTCAGCTGATCTTCAGTATACCCTAGATTTTCTGAGAACTTGACTCTAAAGAGAGTAAAGAAATGACTTTTACAGCCACATTCAGGACAATCAGCCAAAGAGAGTTACTTCTTCAATATCCTTTATATATGTAAAATGACAACAGAAGGTCTGACTCAGATTAAAGGTGGAACTTATTACCTCAAAAATTCAGATTAACGAAGAATTTTTTCCATTTCAAAACATTAAGTAAAATTTCTTGAAGACATACTCAATTTTTATTAATTCCAGAGGTAGTTAGTTTGACTACCAGGAATAGTTATCCAAACAACCAAGACAGAAAAAATTAGAAAAATTTCTTTTTTTTTTTTTTTTTTTTTTTTAA
>PVIH01027959.1:0-16002 GCA_004025045.1 Sigmodon hispidus | reverse complement strand
CATCAACTCAGGACCAAATATTTAAACATTTGAGCCTATGGGTTTTTGTGAGAAGCCAGGACGGGGCCATGGAACATGTCCAATTTTCCCTTGTTTCATCTTCTCCATCTTGTTCTCATTTGCTGCAAATACAACTGGAGAACTTTCTCTTAGCTTCAAGCACCAACTCCATTATACTTTTATGGCTATGAGGACACTCACATCAGCTCCTCCCTCCCCCCATGTCTGTATAGCATAGGCAAGAAAATCCCCAAAAATAAGCCTTAAGTTTCAGTAATCGTAGGGAGCTGCTGTTAGTCAGTTCCAATAAAGGGCTGCCTAAGATCACAGAGGACAGGATAGACTAGCCAGCAGGAAACAGTGCACGATGGCAACTCAGAGGCAGATTTTTAAAAAGAGTTTCAATGCTTTATTTTTGTAGTAGATAGATAGTTACAGTCTCTATCCCTGAAGCCTCAATACCTTTTCAAACAGAACACTAGCATTCTTTTTTGCTTTCAGGGACTTGCTGCCCTGTGGGTGTTTAAAAACTAGTTTTTATTTTACTACTATTGATTTTGTACTTTGCCTTCTCTTCTTCACTTTGTGGCATAACCTACCAATATCTCAGAAAGTAGTTGGGCTTTTGTAGGAATACTAAAGGCAACCATTGTCCAAGAAATTCAGAACACAGGATTACTGAAAACTTCCTAAAGGATCTTTCTGTATACTTGCCCACTAAAGCAGATGTCTTGTTTAGATCTATTTCTAATCTGTTTTTGAAGGGTGCGTGTTGGGGTTGGGTAGTGGAGAGAGTTCATCAAAACAGAATTCAAGGGACTGAGACTCTAAAACATTGGAAGAATATAGTAGCTATTCAAAAAAAAATAGGGATACTTATTAGAGATGGTAGAAGGGGTTTAGGAGTAAAGATCAATTTAGGGTAAATTGGAATTTAACATGAAGCAAAGTTATTGAAGTAAGCAGTTGACTATTTGAGTCTGGAATATAGGAGAGAGGTCTGAGCTGTAACCTTAAATCTGAGACTTATGTCATAGATATGTAATTTTATTCATGAAAGCAGAAGTGATCAGCAAAGGAGAGAGTATAGATAGAATGAAAGCCAAAGACCCGAGTTTGAGGCACTCTAATATAAGGAGACCAGAAAGCAAAACAAGAACCCATATATAGGGCAGACAAAATGGCTGCTGCTAGCTTTAGTCCCTTGTCTAGGCCAAAAGTCTAGAAATTTTAGAAGAGTTCCAAAGCAGAAGGGACTTTAGCCAGCAATTTTTTCCCAATCAAGAATATGAACCCAAGATATAGGATCCCTGTATTCTAGCCCCCATTTTATACTTGAATGAATGAACTTGTCAGATCACCTGGTGTTTCTGGATCTCCCTTCTCTACCCATAAAGATACCTTATTGAATGACATAAAAGGTTATGATCACCATAATTATGTATTTTCATTTGCTTACCTACCATTCCAGTAGTGCAAGGAAGTGATTTCCCCAGGCATAGAACACCAATAACTAGCCTGGTAGATTTCTATTGGACTCCCATTGTCTAGTTTATGCTTGTATTTTAGAGCTCTTTTTAACTGTAAATCACTCTTTTAGCTGAGGAGCATAAACATATACTTTGTATGAGTTGGTTTGCTCATAAAATTGTCATATTTGATATGTTTAAAGATGTGGAGGCCTTGGGGGAAAAACAGAAAAATTCAGGGGAGAAACCAAGCAAGTCCTCAGAAATATTTCCCCCTCTGGGTCTTCATAGCTTGCTCCATTCAGTTGTGTGGCACATAATAATGAAGAGAAGCTTGGAATATACTCTGAAATTGCTCTAGGGTGACTAGGGCTCAAGATAATTGTAATTTTTAAAAATAGGTTTCACCGTTGTTTGGAACTATCTACAATTCAATTTACTTTATCGCACAAGCCATGAATAATGCTATGAAAGAAAATGGACAGGCTAGTGCTGCTGGCCTGGTTCAGCATTCCAAAAGTATGCAGTTCTATGGATTCAACCAGTTGATAAGAACAGATTCAAATGGAAATGGAATTTCTGAATATGTGATCCTGGACACCAACTGGAAAGAATGGGAACTTCACAGCACCTACACTGTGGACATGGAAACTGAATTGCTTCAGTTCAGAGGGACTCCCATTCACTTCCCTGGTGGCAGGCCCACTAGTGCAGATGCAAAATGCTGGTTTGCAGAAGGGAAGATCTGCCGAGGAGGTAAGGAATGGGAAATCACTGGTCATCAATTTCATTCAGGGTGGGTTATAGGGGCACTTGATTAAGACAAGGTCTATTAAAAAAAAAAGACAAGGTCTATTTTAATATTGCAACACCCACAAAGTCACTCATTTGCATTTCAGATTGCACAAACATCTTGATACTCTATTTCCTTAATTTAAAAATAATCAGAACCACAAAAGGCACTTATTTTCTTAATTTAAAAATAATCAGAACCACAAAAGGCACTTTTCAGTTTTAAACCATCATTCACGATTTGAAATCGAATCCATCACTGGCTCTGAAACAGGGTTCAATCTTTCTCAAAGACATTACTCTAATAAAAACAAGTCTTTCTGCTCTCCTGACTTTAGTGGCCTATGGCCTGTACTTGTTTTCTTCTATTAAAAAGATCACCTGGGTAACCGGTGATGCATCCATATCCTGTTAGCCAGATTCTACCACAAGAGTAGCATATTTACACCATCTCCTCTGTGAACTACCATTACACTAAAATTCTCTGCCTTACAGCTTAGCACAAAATCAATTTTCAGTTTTTTCTGTGTATTGGTTGTGTCTCCTCACTCCCCAGATATACTGCCCCTTGAGGGTAGGAACCCCAGCTAGTGATTCTGATGTCCCTTAGCAGTTTGATGGACTAGTAGGACTTGTCTAGCTTTTGGAAGAGGGAAACTTCATCACATCTCTGAGAGCCAGAGGCTACCTTTAGAAGGACCTGTAGTATTCTGATTTAAATATCTACCCATACCTTTCCAAAAATAAGTGAATCTATCAGAAATAACCTTGGACCCTGAATTTCCTTTAAAATGACAAATCTAACCACCTCTTCACTCAAATCATTGTGTATTTTCCCTTAAATGATTTGCAATCTATTTAGATATTTAGATTTCATAGAGACCCACACATATGCTTATGAAGACACTAATTGTCAAAACCAGACTGTACCTCACCCTTGAAGGACAAATAATGATATAAATCATAAGGTCTGTGGATTCAGATGGATTAAGAAGGTCTTTTATTTTAGACAACATAATACTTACCCTCCACAGGTAAGATACCATCCCTATTCTAAGAATTTTACTGCTGTCCAACTTAAATTAATGTACTCAAAGTTTTCCATTTGTAGACTTTTTCCTCCAAAGGAAACACCCTGGTCAGTCTTAATTCATGTGATTTGTTATTGTCAGAGTGGTGAGTGGTTTTGCTTCAGAACAGTGAAATTGCTTTCTTGTCCATAAAGTCAACAAGACAGACTGTGCTGCAGAAAAATGGAATTAGGTTAGGTACATGTGGCTTGATTTTAGAGTCACCAGGAAGCACAAGGAGTAGCTGTGTAGTGTGCTGCTGTATTTACTGGTTTTCTGTTCCAATGCTGTTTTTTTTCTTTCTTTCTTTCCCTCTCAACAGGTATCGACCCTGCCTTTGCCATGATGGTCTGCCTTGCTTTGCTTATTGCTTTGCTGTTTATTAATGGATTTGCTTACTTCATAAGGTACATTTTTTTATACACAAGATAGAAGTCCACAATAGCCTTGTTCATTTTGATTGCCAGGAAGTCATTACAATTATCTTATTCTATGACTCACTGATTTTCTTTTCCATACTGATTTACCATTCTTACTGGCTGCATTTAGAATGAAGTGTTTTCATAATGCTGATAATAACTTTCTCAGTTGTAGTGTCAGTGATGATGTTGCCAATGAGTAGGTCTGGTTCCCAATATAATGGTGAAATAAAAGAACCAGAATTTTATGCTTCATTATTGCTTATCTATGCCCCACAACTAGAAAAGGAACCACTCCAAATGGTATGGTAGGGAATAGAGTTGGAATAATGTAGACAGACTTTGGCTAGATTTTAAGCTCTACAAAGAGTGGTGTTACTTCCTACATTTGTAGTAGCAGGTCCTGCTTGATCGATCATTCATTGTATAAAGGCAGTTGCTGCTAAGTATGACGATCTGTGTTTGAATCCTGGGACCCACAATGATGAAACCGGAGAATTGACTTCCACAAATTATCCTCTGACTACACATGTGTATTATGTATGCATGCTGTGGCCCCTGAGTGCTTGACACCCCTCCTCCATGCACACATATAGAGTACATAAAAATATTTTAGGGGCTGGAGAATAGCTAAGCGAATAAGATTTAATACTGAGTTTGGCTCCTAGCACCCATGTCAGGGAGCTCACCACTGCTGGTAACTTCAGTTCCAAGGCATCTGATGACCTTTTCTGGCTTCTGCTGGCACTGCATTCAATTCATGCACATACTCATTTGTACACATGGATATACATATAATTAGAAATAAAATCTTAAAATAAGATTATAATAAACATTAATAAAGAAAAGTAAGGAAAGCACTCACTTAAGTACATGACTCATAGTAGGCACTCAATAAATGGATATGCTAGATTCTTCTGCTAATAATTGTGAACCCAGAATCTTCATTTGGACATCTATGTCCCCCCCCACACATGGTTTCCCCTTTGAAGGTCTGGCTTTCCTGGATCTGAGGCTAGCCTCAACCTCAGGGATTCACTTGCCTCTGCCTCTCAATTGCTGGGATTAAAGGCCTATATGTTACCACTGCCCAGCAACATCTGTGCCTTTTGACCAGAGTATCACAATCTAGATTTCTACTGTTCTTCTTCATTGGATAGAAACTACTCTCTTTGTTCATCAACATCATAGTTATCATCAACTCTGCAGCCTCCCTCAAATCCCTTAACAGGTAGTTAACTAATCTGATGACCTCTTTCAAGACTGGTTTGAATGTAACTTGATCTGAAAATCGTTTCTTATAATCTTTGTATTTTAAGAGTTGGACTGTGACTGTCTGAGAGTAATTTGAGGACAGTGAGAAATGAAGTCGGTTCCTCTTTTCCCCCTTGTCATCTCTTTGTAAGGTTAATCCCAACAAATTAATATGGTATGCACCCATTGGGAGTGGGGCTATTTTGGTAAGTTCCCAAAGAAAGTATGTAGAGTATATGAACTTGGACAAGCCACTTAACCTCACTTGGCCAGGATTTTCTCATTTGTACAGTGTGGGAATTAGATTAGATGATGCTGAAGAGTCCTTTCAACTTTGCTATTTTAATGAACTTAGAAAAAATGCGATTGAAACCATTATAACGGTTGTTAGTCTTCCTATTTAAAATATTGGTATCCCTGTGAAAAAGCATTATCTAGTTAAAACCTTGATCAACCCACCAAAGACTGGGTAGGTTATGAATTGTTAAAACACACTTGATAAAGACATTTGTTCAAAGAAAGTTTTTCTTCTAACTTATGTGGCTGGGACATATAACTGCTAAGAACAGAAATTTAATATCCTTTACATGTTGCCAAATAATTTAATATTTAACTAGTATCCTTAGATACTCAGCAAAAACAAGTGACAGACAATAGCCTTCACCACGAGATTTTAGGAGGCATAGACTCTTTCCACTCAGTCAGTTGCTTATATTGCCGGTCTACATCCCCAAGTGATAATTCTTGCTGATCCTTTAAACTGAATGGACTGGTACTCTGGGCTTTGAGTGAGTCTAAGCAATTAATCCTTGGGAAGAGAAGGCAAAAAGAAAAAATTAGACCCACAACGGTGTGTGGGTGTGTGTGTATGTGGGGTAGGTGGTTGTTTGGAGCTTGTGAGCTGAAGCATAGAGAAGCTTGGAGAGGAAAATGATTGGAGAGGAAAACGAGTTTGAGACAATTGGTACTTCAAGTGGTCACAAAAATCTCAGAGATGGGAACAAACCCCATCATTTCCCAGAGTCTCTTAATCCTTGGTTCCTCAGCTAACTAAACATCAAAGTTATCCTCTTTGCTGCCTTCCTCCCTCTCTCTGCCCACCACGGCTGCAAGAAGAGCTGAGCGCTGATGAATTTCTGCAATAGATGATTACTTGCAGGAGAGTGACTCTCCGTTCCTTCCTCTTTTGTGTGTTTTGATTGTTTAAGGTTTTTTTTCTAGAAAGAAAGCCATGCAAAGAACCCAACCACCCCAAACAAAGGATTCTTTGAACTTCTCTCTTCTCCCTGCTCCTCTGAACTAGATTGCATTGCCTTTCTGTAAAGCTCTCCCGAGCTTTGTAATACTAATGATGGTAATGATAATAATGAGCCCTGCTACTTTCCTGATGCTTCCTGCTTTTCAGAGCACTTTCACATACATTATCTCATTTGATTTTCAAAACAACTCTCTAAAGCGTGTAATGTAAGGACTATTATCCAACAAGAGACACTGAGGCATGAAGAGGTTAAATTACTTACCCAAGGTCACCTGCACCTGGCTAATTAATGATCAAATCAGCATCCCCACCCCCACCCCCACACACTGGGAGTCCAATTTCTTTTCTACTAGATTGCATTTTGAAGCACAATTATTTTTACAGGTGTGCCTGCTTTAAGATACTTTTCTACACATATGAAACAGATAAGTTAGGGAGTGATGTTTTACTTTGCCAAAAGATTCATGTGCTCTACTCAAGAAGTCACTACAGGGCTCTTTTAATTTTCTCTGCGGGGCAACAGCTCCTACCGTGATAAGGGACATATTTGTTGGCAGACAATTAGGAACACATTAATTGTTTGTTTGTTTCCAAACCAGGGAAGTCACTGAGAACAAATGACTGAGTTGCTGGTACTTAAAGCTGCAGTGATGTTCTAGAAGACTCCTTAGGCCAGCCTGGCAAAGCATTTTGATTCAGTGATTGTTTTTCTCACCCTGGTTCTTGTAGTGAATACATTGCATTATTGAAATGGAAAAAGAACAAATCAGAATTTAGCTTACAGGGAGGGAGGGATAAAGGAGGGAGAGAGGCAGAAAGAGAGAGAGAGAGAAAGAGAGAAAGAGAGAGAAAGAGAGAGAGAAAGAGAGAGAGAGCAGCATAAGATTCCTTCCTCATCCTAAATTTTCTGGTATATCCATGTGACTGTGTGAGGTAGACATCATGCACTCTTATGTATCTACTAATTGATTCATATAAAATAATTACATGGACTGCAAATTAATGGGCATGTTTAGAGAGAGTAAGGTTTAAACTGTGTCTCTGCAATGCTCAGACAAGAGACTAATTTGGTAAAAAGGAAAAACAAACCAAACAAAACAGAAAACCTGAGTCAGCCCACTTGTTTGGAATCATGTAGACAAAGCAAACACTGACTAAATTTTTCCACTTTTCAATCTGTTGCTTTGGCAACAAATGGATGCAACTTTTCAAGACAAGTGCTCTTATTGGCGGAAATCTGGGCCTATAGCCAGGGACCAAGGATTCCAGTTCCAGCTCTGCCTAAGTCTATGGAATCTCACACAATTTGTGTTATTTTGTTTTGTTTCCTTAATGTGTTTTTGTTTATAAACTGGAGAGCAATGGCTTTTGACCTTAAGATTGTCAGGATGCCTAGTGTAAGAAGTATGTAGAGTTTCTTAAAATTATTCAGAGGCGTTTTGAATGTGCTCCTAATGTGAGATCATTATTTTATAAGTCTGAGGTACTATCCCTGTACATCATCCTTGCTTCATTTTTGGATACCTTTTCAATAATATTTTCATATTTGTGTTTTTTATCTTTGTAAGTTGTGATGGCCAGGCTTGTTGCTTTCCTTTGCTGTGGCTATTATGGTAAAGATCCATATATATTCAGTTATATATGTAGTTGATTTTCTCTTTCTCCAGATCAACTTAGGCTTTGCAAAAGCATCCAGCCCCTTATCTTACTTCATATTTGTTTCAGGCGACATATAAATAAAATCCAGCTGATTAAAGGACCCAACAGAATTCTACTGACTTTGGAAGATGTAACATTTATTAATCCCCACTTTGGCAGTAAGGTAAGTGGTCCCTTTTCTGGCTGTATTGCCTGATGTCATAGTCAGAATCTACAAGTTACTGTTGAATGAATGTCATGTAGTTAATTTCAGTTATGACGTGCTGTAAGAATAAAATGCATGGGCTGGAGAGATGACTTACCCATTAAAGGTTAGGCTCACAACCAAAGATACAACAGTAAAATTCCCATTGGGTTTTGAACACTTAGTATAAAGAACTGTAAAATATCTCATGAAAATCTGTAAAAAAAGTTGATTATAAATAAAAACTATTTTAGATGTATGGGGTTAAAGAAAGCATATTATTAAATTATTTTATCCATTTTTATATGTTTTATTATGACTGTTAGAGCAAATCTAGTACATATGTGTTATGGAATATTTTTTCAACCACAGAAGAAAAAAGTCTATCATTTGTAGCAACATAGGTTGAACTAGAGGACTTGATGCTAAAGGAAATAAGTCAGATATAGAATGACATTATCACATGATCCTGCTCATATGGAGAAGAGAATGGATTAGTGATCACCAGAGAATAGGAAGGGTAGAAAGCAGGGAAATAGACAGAGATTATATAACTGGTACCAGATTACAGTTTGACAGGAGGAATAAACTCTAGTGTTCTATACAATACCTTGGTGATTGTAATTTAAACTTACTGCATAATTTACAGAAAGGAAAAGAAAAGAAAAAAAATAAGGCCAAAGGATACTAACATAAAGAAATGATACAGAGGTGTAGAAATAAGGCTCAGCACTTAAGAGCTGTATTGGTCTTGTAGAGGACCTGAATTTATTTTCAAGCACCTGTGTCTAGCAGTTTATTTGTAACTAGCTCCAGAGGATCCAACACACTCTTCAGCTCTCCATAGGCACCTGCATGCATGTATCATGAGTGCATATACACACAAATTCACAAAATTAACATTTTGTGAATTTAACATTATTAACATTTTGTGAATTTAACAAAATTAACATTAAAAATAAACATTTCTTAAAAGACATGAGTACTGTATGAAAGAATAAATGAGAAGTAAAAATAAAAAAGAAAATTACATATACATATATATTGATATTGAAATATTAATTACTGATTTGTTCATTAAGTATTATGTACATATATCAGTTATTCAGTTTTATACTTTGACATGTTTATTGTTAATTAAAATGACATATATGGTTCATGTTACCTTTCATATATAGTTAGATAATGATGTTTAGCACTGTGTTCTGAAGTGCACATTGTCCACTTTGGGTAATAGTTGAGCTTTAACTTCATATAACCCCCTTTTAGATAAGATTTATATTAGCCTCTAACATCCAACATGCTTACAGTATGAGAGATACTAATAAAAATTTGGAAAATAATGATTCAACTCATAAAAGAAGGTTGAGTTTCATGAGAGTCTTGTTTGTATTTGTGTTATAATAAGTGATCTTCATAAGAATCTGCTACTGTCCATGAAGTACATTTTCTGAGATTACATGTGATCCTTACCTTCTGGGGCATTATAGTGAACATTTTCTGAGATTACATGTGATCCTTACCTTCTGGGGCATTATAGTCAAGTTGAAGACAATGAAATCATGCAAAGAAATCAATAGGTGCCAAACTATACAAATGAACCAGAAATAGAATAGGACTTTAAAGAAGTCAGGTTAGTGGAAGGGGCCTTTTCAGAGATCCACTACCAAAGCAGAGTCTTAAAAGAAGGCAAGGTAGAATTTGTCTATGTCATAAATTACAGACTATTTATCAGTCACTTTTCTTTGACACTTCCAGAAGAAATTAGGAGCAAGCTTAGAAACTATACATAAAAAATCTGAATTTATGAGATTTTGTAAAAGTTGGGTTGTAAGTGTCGGTATTTATTATAGAATGGTGCTTGCAAGCTCACAATATTGTGTCATATACACAATATAATAAGTTCTCATCACAAGGAAATGATAAATGTCTGAGATGACAGGCAACTTAAGTATTCTGATTTGAGCAATATACAATTTATGTATTCACCACAGCCTCATACTGTACCCCATAAAGTTGTATAATAGTTATCAATATATTTTTAAACTGTTGGCAGTTGGCCAAAATTCAGTAGTGAGTAGTTACATTATTTTTTTGTAAAAGACATGTTTTCTGTGGCTTTATATGCTTTCCATCTTGTCTCTCTATTATCTTCCTGTCCCTGAGAGATGGATATTCTGGGCAGAGGAAAGAGAATAAACAGAAACATGGCAAAGAGCGTATGAGATGTGGAGGTTGGGGGTATGGGATTTTGTCAAGGGAGCTGCTTTCCTGATGCTAGCTTTTTTGGCTGCAATAATGGCACTGATCTTTGCATGTGCTGTGGAGGTGGCAAGATGTAGAGAGAAGATACAAAGTCATCATATTGCTTTTATAAGCCATTTACTCTTGTACTTTTACTCCACCAGATTTAAGAATTTGTCATCTCAGTGGCAAACTGGTCAGTTACTTGAAAATGACACTGAAAATAACATGTAATTAGTTGGCAATATAAAGAATGGATTTATGTGGTAATGTCTTGTATGAGTGATTGAATGAACTGATGGACTATTTGATTAATTTCCATTTATAATCTGCTGTTTTAAATCCTGAGATGATTTGGTTAAGGTGAATATCACGTTCCTAGAAAAATATACTAAAAGGCAAACCTGTCACAGTGGCTGAAATCTGTACTCTACCCCCTCATGCCACAAAATCACACTGATAATTGCTTTCAATTTTTGAAACCACCAGAGGACAATAGCAGCCCTGATGGTGGATCTGTCTGGGTTTTTGAAACTCAAACTTCGTATTCTTTGTAGGAAATTTCCCAGTTGATGCCGGAGAAAAGGCACACACTGGAGTGAAGGCTCTGAAGCAATCCCAATCTATAACTTGATACTGAGATAAAATAATTCAGTCCTGGAGTTAATTTTTTTTTTAATCTAGAAATGTGATGAGTCATAAAAAGTCATCGTGAAAATGGAGATAAATGTAGTTGGTCAAAACATACAGATTATTTCCAAAACTCCTATTAATTTGGTATTACTCATGTTAGCCTGACAGTTTTTGACAGCTGCCTGGATGTTGTGCTCTAAAGTTGCAAAAACAATAACTATGCTCAATTTTGGACTAAATTAACCTTTTAAATGCATAGATCTTATAATAGCCCAGTAAAGTCTATAAAACATCCATCCATGCATCTTCTCATTCATACTACTATATAAACTGCACTTATGTACAGAAATGTCCCAGTATGTGCAAAATGCCCCCCAAAGCACAGCAGTGCTGCTAACAGACAGATAGCATGCCTAGGGTTTAAGACAGTGCACACAATGATAGATTGTTTCATCTAGGCATACATTTTGACCTGAAGAGAATAAAAACATCACTACAACTTTTTAGTGCAAGAGTGAGTAAAAAGATAACAAATATTGATAGCCCTTTAGGAAATGTTAATGCTTGTTTGCTTGTTCAAGTGTTTTGGTCTAAGTGGAAAAGAATGGCATTACCCCAGAAGAACATAGCTCTTTGCCTCTAAGCCCCATTTTGGCACTTGGCTTCTATCAAGGATTCTGAGTGGAACAGATAGAGGAAGCATACATTTTGCTTAATTGCTCTGTAGTCACAAACTTGCAGCTGGCTGTACTTAATCAGTCAAGAAACCAAGCCAAGAATTCCATCCAAAAGGAATGTCTGAACGTCTAACTCCGAGAATACAGAGTTAATTCAGTCTAGAAAAGTTGGCAGGTCAAGAGAAGTCAGGTCAGAAAAAGAAGATTTTAGAAAAAAGTGAAGCTGAAATCCAAGTGTATGTGGATTTTGGCAGATTTTTATCGCTTTCTCCCTTGCCCTTCACAGAGAGGTCTATGTCTTAATATACATCTACGTGCTCTTGCTGAGATGTGAAAATAAAGAATAGAAGGGAAGTAGTTGGCTCCCTGGCCTTGCTCTGTTGGAGGGAGCACAGGTTGATAGAGGGGTTATGTGAAGAGTCAGGTTTTACATGTTGCTTACATCTTGATCTGCTAAAAAATTTCAGAACATTGTCTTCAGACTTTGTGATAGTTTTCGTACTGAAAAAACTTAACTCAAGGCTAAGATAACCAGTTATCTTCAGTTGATCAAAGACTATTGTAATTGCACTGTTAGAAATGACTTAATATTAACTCTTATTGGCAAGCAAGACTGATAGATGATGCAGCAAAACAGGGTGTAGAACAGGGAACTATACCACCAAAATCCTTGTTCAACCCTGTATTCTTGAGATGTCTTTTTCTTCCTTATAAAAGGGAGAGAATAGAAGCTTGACACCAGTGGTATGTGCCAGTAATCTTGGTCCTGTCAAGGCAGAGGCAGGAGAATTATGTTATTAAGACCAGTCTATTTTACAAGTGAGACTTTGTTTCAATGAAAATACTACTATGACAACTAGTAATAGAAGTAATTAAAATAAATGAATAAATGGACATATTGGTATTGGAAGAGGGGCCTTGCCTAGATAATAACAAGGGCACCTATTCATTTCTATTCTTTGCAACTCTTTTAAAAGACATTTTAAGAACTATAGAGAATAATATTTAAATACCTGTTGATTTAGTCCATCCTCACATAAAATAAGTCTACTGGCTTATTTGGAGATATAGTAGCTTATTTTTAAAGGTTAACACAATTTGCAGAGAACTCTCTTGGTTTTGTCTTTCAGCTGGGAAACTTGAAGCTCCCCTTCCCATTCTGTGTATCTAAGTAAAACCAAGGAAGAAAGAATCTAGCCTATTTCAGCCTTACGCTTATCCTGGCATGATAACCCACTTACTCTGTTATCAATTTAATTGCCCTATGGGAGGCCTTTTGTCATTAATCCCATCTTCAGAAAGAACAATGCCATTTGCTATAGTAGAACAAAATGGAGCCAGTATTGGGAGTGAGGGGCTGAAATGATTTTCTGGTTTTATTTTTTAAAGTTTTGATTTCTTTACAACCACATTTCTCTTAACTAAATGGTTGACTAGATGATATTTGGAAAAGAATTTCACCATTTGGGTCTAAATTTCACTTCTATAAAATGAGGTTTCTAGGATAAATTACTGACAGGTATTCTTTTTTGTCTCACAAGTACATAATTCAAATTCTCTCTGGGAACCAGGGATGACTGTGTTTATAACTATAATTCCAGTGCTTTTCAGGCTGAGGCAGGAGGATTATGAAACCAGGTTGGACCACACAATGAGACCCAGTCTCTAACAAAAAAGCAAGAAACATTATAGGGACTGAGCAGGCTGTATTTATACATTTAGGAGTTTATATGCATATATAAAACAAAAATTAAAGAGACAGAAGCCATGGGTTTCAGAATAAGCAACTAGTGGTACATGGCAAGAGCTGGAGGGATAAAAGGAAAGGAGGAAAATGATGTAATTATATTTTAATTTCAAAAACTAAAAAAACCAAGTTATCTGGAAGAAAAAAAAATACTCAGGAATGTTAACCTTTCCTTGCTGGTATATAGAATTTAAGTAACTTCCCAACCACAGCCTATGAAGAGCTCTGAATGGTTGCATTGAATTAGTTTTAGATAATGACAATGTTGTTTATAACCTTTTCTTACCCTAACCCTTTCACAGAGAGGAAGTCGTGCCAGTGTAAGCTTCCAGATCATCTCAGAAGTTCAAAGTGGGAGGTCCCCGAGGCTGTCCTTTTCTTCAGGCAGTCTAACTCCAGCTACTTATGAGAACTCCAATATAGCAATATATGAGGTAAGACATCTGCAAGTTCTTTAATCTGCAGCCCCTTTGAGTTTTAAAGCAAAGCTACCATTGAGGAGTCAGTTTGGGGGTGAAAATATTGAGGGTGGTTTTCCCAGTTTTTCTGTCTGTGTCCATTTAAAAGCTTGTTTGATTGATGTTTTTGACAGTGATTTTCCCAGCAACTCATCTCCTTACTTGAAACCTCATTGATATTTCAGCTCAATGCATTTATTTGGTTTGTTGGGGGAAAGACCTGAGACCCATATAGTTAAATGGGTCAGTCATCCCATAACACTTTATGTAATAGAATAAGTGACTCTCTGAGTCACTCTTCTGGTGTGAGATGTCTAGAGGTACAGATATGTAGGGCAATATTTGGAGGTAATCTCAAAAGTCTAGTTGTTTTTCCTGTACTTGCAACATTCTGTTGACATTGAAACTTTAAAGTTTCTTCTTTGTATTTACCTATACTATCTTTGTGGGTAACAGGTTACTTTGTGCTTTATAAAATAGAAATCCCCTTTGAAGTTTCTGTCTTTCAAGATTTAAGAGGTCACCTCCTCCCCATTGTTCTTAGATATTGGAATTTGGCAACCAGAACAAATCTTGCATCTGTTGTAGAGATGAGCTGTTTCTTCTCAGCAGGAAGACCTTGGGGGGGGGTGTGGTAAAGGGAGACTAGACTGTCCTTCTGTCCCTCCCAAGTGAGACTTTCCCAATGTGCTTTTCTTGTTGTGTTTGGAGACACTCCCAAGAGCAGCAGACATTCTCTGCTTCAATAGTAGCTGTGAAGAAAGTCTAAAACAGGGAAGAATTTAGATTGTTGACTACAGTGGATTTTCCAAGTGAATATTCCCTTCTATCAAATAAATAAATCACAGGGGTGTTTGCTGGAGATTGAACATGTTACCTCCAAACTCTAGGTGCTAAAATTTAATGACCAATATAATGACATTGGAGTAGCTGGAGATATTAAGTGAAAAAGTGAGACTCGGACGCATATGATATATTTTCTTTTATTTATGGATACTTTATTTTTTAGAAATATTTAAAGATATATAGAGCTATATGGCATGATGGTAGAAGGCTGTGGGAAGGGAGATTAGTGAGGGAGGGAGAGAAGGAGGGGAAGGTATGGGGCACAAGTGTGGTTAAAGTCGAGGATATTCTTGAAAGAGCTTGTCTTTATGAAACCCAACATTGGGTTGAATGAATATGTGTCAATAAAAAGAGATGAGATATTAAAAAGTGATTAAATAAATGTGAGTAAAGCCCTTATAAACAAAACTTCAAATAGCATTTGGCCAGCTTGCCCTTGTGCCTTCCACTGTGGGACAACACAATGTTTCTCTACTTGAAAGAATGTGAAAACACTGTCTTGGAGGTAGCCAGCAATTCTCACTCAACAACTGAATCTACTGACTCTTTTTTTTTGTTGTTTTTGATTTGATTATAATTCTTTTTTCTTCTTTATTTTGTATTTATCAAAAAAACAGTAAAATGAATTTAAAATGCTGAAAAGTTAACAATAACTATAAAGAGGATAAAAATCATAAGCATGACATATCAAGGGTGATAATGCAAATAAGATTTGCTACACAAATATTTACTTTGTGTTCAGCTTTCCCTCTGAATTTTTTTTTCTATCCCTGTATATCCTTATTCAAAGTCCCTTCCCCCTCCCACCACATCAGGTCATTTTTCTTCCCCACAACTCCCCATCCCCTCCCTGGGCAGGGAGTAGACAGTCCTATGGTCCCACTGACCCAATAATGTTTGGATCAGTCTCCACTCCTGGCCAAATCCAGTTTTGTCCCCCCTCCCTCAAGAGTGAGTCAGGTGTTCCTATAGTTGGAGTGGGGTCCGAAGGGTCAGTCCAGGGTGTTTCTGATCCCAAGCTGTTCAGTGGTTGTGGTTTGCAGCTTGGGCATGCTTGGCTTTTTTCTTGTTTGTTTGTTTAGAGACCACTAAAGAGTGAGTACATCCCCTGCTTATCTTTCTGAGATTGTGATACCTCGCTCAGGAGGATATTCTCCAAATCCATCCATTTGCCTGCAAATTTTAGGATATCATTTTTTCTTACTGCTGAGTAGTATTCCATTGTGTAGATGTACCACAGTTTGTTAATCCATTCTTCAGTTGAGGGACATCTAGGTTGTTTCCAGGTTCTT